>APFE031192027.1:3513-26368 GCA_000404065.3 Pinus taeda | reverse complement strand
AAATTCTCTCTACTTTACATACCTATGTTCACATGAACATCAATTTATTGGTGACACTAAAAGGCTAAAGTTATTCGTGGCTTAATATATTCCCCTTTCGCTCGAATTGCAATGCAAAAGAAGTTATCATTACATGTTCATATTCTTCATTTGTTCATTCATTTTTGAGATCTAGAAATTATGGTATTTGTTGGTAGCTCAAATTGGATCCTTCCTTGTGATTTGATCGAGGATCTTAAAAGTGACTTGGTTTGTAAATTTTTTTTAGTGTGAATGATTACGTTAATTCAAGTTTAAAAGAAATTAATGAAGTTGTAATTAAAAAAAAAATATAGGATAGAGAGAAGAGAAGGAAACAAGAATGATATTTAAATGGTAACATCGTTTATGCAATGTAGTGAGATCTTAAAATAATTAGATTGATTTTAAGAATGTTAAATGTTAAACATTACATGTTAAATGTTTACTTTATATTTATGTTTACATTTACTTTTACATTTATGTTTACATGTTTACCTGAAATCTACCCCATACTAACTTAGGCACAATCATGTTTTATATTTTTTTAAATCATGTTTTATATTTTTTTAAATGTTTAACACATATATTAATTCTTTAATAATAATAATAAACTAATTGAATTAATTTTTATGATTTTTAAATTTAATAATAAGAATTTTTTTTTCATTTATTATAAATTAATGTTTATTCACATTTATTAACCATTTACTTTACATAAACACCTTAATTTATTAAATAACAAATTAATTTTTTTTCATTATATTTAAAATTCTCTCTACTCTACTTTACATACATATGTTCACATTAACATCAATTTATTGGTGACACTAAGAGGCTAAAGTTATTCGTGGCTTAATATATTCCCCTTTCGCTCGAATTGCAATGCAAAAGAAGTTATCATTACATGTTCATATTCTTCATTTGTTCATTCATTTTTGAGATCTAGAGATTATGGTATTTGTTGGTAGCTCAAATTGGATCCTTCCGTGTGATTTGATAGAGGATCTTAAAAGTGACTTGGTTTGTAAATTTTTTTAAGTGTGAATGATTACGTTAATTCAAGTTTAAAAGAAATTAATGAAGTTGTAATTAAAAAAATATAGGATATAGAGAAGAGAAAGAAATAAGAATGACATTTAAATGGTAACATCGTTTATCCAATGTAGCTTATGTTTTTGAATTTTTTTTCAGGAGAAGGCGAATTCCCTTAAAAAGTTATATATGCCAAATTACAACTGATATACTGCAACACAGCCTCGATTAGTCTTGGGGTATTGCCTCCAAAAAAAATAGTGTCTTTTATCCGGTTCCAAAAATTACAGTTACATCAACCTAAAGCCTCCCAGAATTTGCAAAAAACAAGCTCCTAAGCTACAACAAAAGTGGTTTCAAAATACCACTCAAAATCCTCCTTGGCTATTCAAAATTAAGCACCAAAACTGTCTTATAAAATTTTTATAGGAATGAACTAACAATAAAAATATCTCGGTTCCGGAAAACATTCACACCAATCTACTCTGGTGTGATGGAAAATTATATAATATACAATACGTTGGGCACCGCGGAACCTGTGTCGATCCCGCGGGGGTTGCGGATTCACGACAAGATGTATCAAAACCACATGACACAAGCCAATCAACATTCGAGCAGTTGTGATACAAAGTCGGTGACATTGAACAAAGTTGCGGTCGAATCATGACTTAACGCGGTGGCACATCGGTTGGCGCTCGTTTCCAACTGTAAGGATTTACACCGTAATAATCATGTGTCCGGTTTGTGTAATGTATCTCATTTGCACGCTAAAATAATATATTTCAATGACATAATTATAATATCAATAATAAATTTTTCTCCTTAGGAAATATATCTTCATAATAAATTTGGAGCATTAATCATGTCACTCCTTTGAATTCATGGGTATTATGTCACCCTTAACAACTTTACAATGATTTACTAATCAAGATTGGAGTCTCATTAGTTTGATTGGTTTGCTGCATTTTCATATCTAAATTCTCATTAGAGACATAACCATAAGTAATGTCCATAGGATTACTATAGACTTCTTGTTTGTTAACATTGTTATCTTAACAATAATTCTTTTTATTCATCATGTTTTGTGCCATCGTGTAGTCATAGAAACATGTGCCATCGTGTAGTCATAGATTTTATAGTATATATATTTATGCTTTATATGTATTGTATTATGGGTTTTAGTTTTAGAGAAAATTTCAATTTAAAATGACATCCTAAGGGAAAAAAATTAAATAATAGTTTTTTTGTTTTTGTTTTTTTTTTCTTCTTTCTGTAAATAAGATAGTGTATTACTTGGTAAACTGACAGATTACAAAAAAGGTTGTTGGGAAAGAACCCCACACAAGACCTAGTCGAAAAGTTAGTGCTGGTCATAGCATAGGTTGTATTTACAGTACTACCCAGACAAAAGAGGGAACATACTGGTCATAGCATAGGCTCTATTTACTGTACTACCCAGACAAAAGAGGGAACATAGTACAAAAGTGGAGTAGATAGGTACTCTCATTACAACAATTTCAAAAATTGAGAAATTGGAAGCTGAGAAAGGAGAAGAGCGCCTTATGGCGGCCGACCATTTAGATATTGTTATCCTCCGCGACATACAGGCTTTCGCGGAGGCAGAAGAACATACACCTGGGAGGAAAAATAGTGAAGAAAGCCGACTGCATCACTCCTCGTTGGTGGTGGTCTGATCCTCATCCAAACGAATGGGAGTCTCCTAAGAGCTTCCCACCTACTGTGCGGTGATGGCCTGCAACTTGTGGAGGCCCCAGGGTCCTCTATCTTGATGCTCGGGATTCCTTCAACGGTTGAATGGGCCTTTGTTGTTGATTTCTTCTTGATGACAGTGTAATTCAGAGTGCCTTGAGTGATAAATCTACAATGGTAGATGGCTTCTACATATAGTACAAACTTTTCAGTGGGCTTGTTAATCTTAGTTTCCAGAATTGGAGCGCTCCTCTTGTTCCTGCTTAGCAAGCCCCATGATGGTCTTCATTTGCCACCATGTTTCAATTTTATGCGCGTAGAGGTTTTCACGCACCTAGGTGAGAGCAGAGTCTGAAATCCAAGCGAATTCCACGTCGACCTACTTTGTGGTGAGCTCTCTTCGGAGAATATTTGCATGGGCCTCTAAGTCAGAAATTTGATGCTGAGTTTCTCGATTAACCGTCGCTGAGTAGCCCAGAGCAGCATGCCTTGTAGCAATCTCCGTGCGAGTGGTAGGGGCCGGGCCCAAGGACTGCCAATGGGAGGCTACGTGACTGCGCTCACCTCCCTACTTGGACTAGGGGTGGAGCCATGCCTCGAAGCCATGACTGAAGCCGAGCGACAGGAATGCAGGGGGAACTAGAGAGTGAGGAGCAAGCTAAGGAGGGAAAAGGTAATAAGAAGAATGAGAAGAAGAAGGGGGAGGGGTGAATTTATAGAGGCCAGGAGGAGGAGGGAGACCAAAATGAGGGAAAGGGGGCGGGAAGGGGAAGCATGCAGAGATATGAGGAGGGGTGAAGAGTAAAGGCAGAGCAAAGAGGATGAGACTAAGAGACAGTAGGCACACAAGGTAGAGGGGAGGTGGCATCACGGGTTCTGAAGACAGGCGAGCCAAGGATGAGTTTGTACTCAGGTGTCCTCCACTTGTCCTTCTCATTGAGCAGAAAATCCATCTTGTAGTGATGAAAAGTACACAAACAGTTACTGTTCGATAGAGTAGTTATCTTCTTCATTGATTGATGCGCATTGCTAACAGAGTTCCCCTTCCTCCAATTCCTGCCACGCTTAGGACTTCAAGCATAGGGTACCAGTCGTACCCTCGTTCGCCAATCTGTCCGCGAATTTATTTCCTTTCGTTCTGATTGCTAGAAAGTGGAGGCATGCCATGTTGTCAATTCCTTACTTGATCTATTGTATTATTTTGTTTAGGTGCTAATTTTCCGAGATCTTGTCCACCTCGATACCCTGCTGAAGTTTCTTTCCAATTTGGGTAGCCAGCGTGGAATCTCCTTCAACTATTAGAGGACTGAGGTTTAGGTTGTGCGCTATGATGATGCCATGTTCCAGGGCATGAAGTTCAGTGGCATTGTTGGTGGCTAAACCTATATTGCCCTCATAAATATAGATTATCTTCCCTTTAGATTTTTGGAAGACCCCTCCAAAACCTGCTGGGCATAGATTCCCTTTAGCTGCGCCATTGTAGTTGAGCTTGAAAGTCCCCTCGTTTGGTGGCAGCCATGTGTTATTTTTATTATCATGCCTGGGGAGGGGAGTGACTTTGCGGATCTTGATATGAAGGAGATCTAGCATTGAGAGAATTCTCACTTCGCAAAGGGTGGGAGGGGTTTTAACAGTTTGAGTGGGTAGATAGGTCACTGTTTCGCAGAGTGCGCTTTTGATCTTCATGATAATGAATTCCTCCTGGATGGAGAGGCCACGGAATATTCTCGCATTGTGTTCCTTCCACAGAGCCGAGCAGATCAAACCAGGTAATAGATGTGCAGTTAACAAGAGGATGGGGGGAATAGACCGTTCTCCAGTTCGCGATGGTGTTTTGAATGGAAGAGGGGTCCCGATTAGAGCTGTAAAAGACCAAAGAAATCCAATTCCATACATTAGACACAAAAGGGCATACATTTAATAGATGATTGGGGGTTTCTTCTTAATGTAGGAGCATGAGGCTTGAAGACAAAAGGCTTCGAATTTATTCCAAAAATAAAAAAAAGTTTACAAGCAAAGGAGTGGGATCCTTTAGCTGTCAATTTACAAAGTTCTCTAGATAAGATTTCAGCTAGGATTTAGGGATTGAGTGATTTTTTTAATTAATTCAAGCTGTTTAAATTCAGTTGAGATTCTCGAGGAGAATATCAACCAGATTAGATATTGTCTAAGACTAGGCAGATTCGATCCATTGATTAAGGATCTGATTGCTAGAATGAAATGGTATTTATGTAAGTTCTAAATGATTGTAAAGGGATTTTGACTGACTTGGCTTGATTTGGCCATATAAGATTAAGTTACAGAAATTGTATCTCTGTGTATTTTTGTGTATAATTGGTCAATCCTGGAGGCGTTGCATCCCTCTGAAATATCTCTGAGTTCTGTTGATTTGCAGTTTGGATTTTGAATTAGAGTGTGTAAAGTCTGTATTATTTGATAAATCTTGTGTTTCCGTGTTTTGAGATAATTTGGTTATGTTCTAAAAACAATAGAGAATAAGGTTTGAGACAAGTTAAAATGTAGTGGAAGTGTTAAGTTTGACAAAACAGAGAAAAGAAACCCTGACAAAATTGTGTTAACCCAAAGGAGTCTAGAACCGTCTGATCTAAAGATCCAATAGATCTAACGGTCATTGGGTGCCAATAAGCTCATTCGTTAGTCAAGGAAGAAAAGTGATTTTATGAGTGTAGCTGGTTATCGGGTGGAAAAAAAGTGGTAAGCTGTCTTTTGAAATTCTAAGCGATTCCATTAATCGACCGACATGTAGCACTTGGGTGGAGAGAGAAAACCACTTTATCGGGTGGATAAATATTGCGCATGATCCCCGTCCGATATCACTGTTAACCCTTGGATCAAGTGCGCTTTGATCAACGGTGGAGGATCGCCGATTATTTTTGTTGATCAGGTGAACCAACAACTGTCAAATTGAAAGGTAAGATCAACGATAGAGAATTAATGCAATAATATTTGTGGAAAAGCGGACACGATAAGGAATTAACCAAAGGTTTGAATTTTTTTTTATTCCGTGGCAATTGAAAGGTTATCATATTGCGGTAAAATTAAGCAGTTCGACTAATTTAGCAGAACACCCCAATTTCAGAGGTAGATGACTGATACTCCAAAGGAAATCCAAGAAGAAGTTCCACCGAAACTTGCAGAAATCGTTTCTGGATTTGAACGATTATCCATTACACCTGCACCCAGGCCACCACTTCTTCTTGTTGGAAGAGGGGGCATCTCAAGGGGCCAATAAAGCCTTTTCTTCTTAGATTGTCCCACGCTAAAACTTTTCTATGCATGAGTAACCAAAGGAAGATAGAAATTTTTAGCCAGTGCTTCCTATCCCATATTGCATTACATTTCGGATCTAGTTGGAGTTGGTTGTGCTTTGCTATGTATTTGCAGGCTTCGCTTAAGATGAAGTGTCCTGATGAGTTTTTCCCCCATCTAAGTTTATCCTTAGTAGAGTCATAGAGGATTTTTCTTATTTGTAACTCTGATGAGAGGTCCGACAAGGTTTGGTGGTCCATAGGGGGAGTCCATTCCTCATGATTAATCCACTTTCTCCATCTATCATTTTCTTCACATTTTCCCTAGTATTGGTTGACTTTGATCTTCCCTTTGTTTTGCATTTCAGCCTTGATATTTTGATAGTGATCTTGATCAAGTTCCGGCCTTTGTTGCCAGGCATCCTCCCATAAAAGAGCCTTGTTCCCGCTGCCTATATCCCAGAAACTGTGTCTTTGAATGATGTCCCTATTCTCCCAAGCTTGATTCCAAGTGATAGAACCTTTGATGTTTCCATTGAGCTTGATGATTTTCTCTTGCTTTAAGGAGGGAGTGTACTTTGCTTTCCATAGGGTACCCGAAGGGGAGTTGGGGTTAGCAATCCATCTCCATAGGTTTTTGGCTCCCAAGGCCTTTCCCGGGAGGTCTATATCTCTAAGACCAAGGCCACAATATTTTTTGGGTTTGCAGATTTTTTCCCAAGGTACAAGAGCCCATTTCTGTTTGACCTCTACTCCTTTTCATAACAACTTCCTCTGAAGGTTTTTTTATTTTGATTGAAATCAATTTTGGGGCTGCAAGAGCCGAGTACATGTAAAGCGGGATGGCTTGAAGGACATATTTAACTAGGATAAGATGAATAGCCAAATTTAGAGATCTGAAGGTCCAATTGGCCAATCTTCTCTCCAGTTTGTTTATTAAGTTCACCCAGGTGGCTCGGGAGAGAGGCCTATTTGTAAGGGGAACACCAAGGTTAGTGGAGGGGAGAGAGCTAATAGGAATGACCAGGAGTCTGGCCATGTTCCTGCAAATGGGTAGCGAAGTATTAAAGAAAAACAACTTGGATTTAAGGGGATTGATGGAGGTGCCAGAAGCAACAGAGAAGTCCATTAGAAATGACATGAAAGAGGAAGCCTATTTGATGGATGAGGCCCATGAGAAGAGTATCATCCATAAATTGCTGGTGAGTTGTAGGGGGGGTATAGGCATGGGGATGGAGACCTGAGAGCTTATTTTCATGTTGGGTAGTACTGATAGAACGACTTAGCCCTTCCGCCATAATAATACAGAGGAAGGGAGAGATTGGATCCCCTTGCCTGATACCCCTTGTAGGATTGAAGGGTTGCAAAGTTGATCCATTCACAAGGATGGAGAAGAAATCTCCTGACACCATATCCATGATCCAATTGATGATTTTTGTATGCAAGCCGAACACATCCAAGATCTGTCTCATATAGTTCCAGCTAATTTTGTCACAGGATTTTTGACATATCTAGCTATATCATCATACCAGGAGTTTTTTGGGATTTGAGAGAATGAATAAGCTCATGAGAGAGGATGATGCTATCCATGATTTGTCTTCCTTCCAAATAGCCAGACTGTTGGTGGGAGATGAGGATAGGGAGGATGACTTTGATTCGATTGGCTAGAAATTTGGAGATTATTTTGTATAAGACATTGCAGAGGGCTATGGGCCTGAATTTGTCCGACGAATCCGTAGAGATTCCTTTAGGTATCAGAGTCAGAAAGGTGGAGTTGAGGGATTTAAGGACATACTTCTGAATTCTAGATTTCTCCACCAGGGTATGGACATCCATCTTTATGATAGGCCAGCAAGATTTGTAGAAATCAATAGTTAACCCATCCGACCCTGGAGCTTTTCCATTGGGCATTCCCATGACCACATCTTCCACTTCCTAGAGGGAGAATTTCCTTAGGAGCATTTTGTTATGGTCCTCTATGAGGATTTTGGGAATATTCTTAGTGATATTTTTGATATCCTAATCCTAATCATTCCTTGGCTCTTTGAGAAGAGAGTTGAAATAGTTGGTAAGCTCTATTTCCAACTCCTCTTGAGACTAAATGAGATGACCCTCTTGGTTCTTCAAAGCTAGAATTCTGTTGTTCCTCCTGCGTTGTATCATTGTTTTGTGGAAAAAGGCCGTGTTCCTTTCCCCACATTTAAGCCAATTTATTCTAGATTTTTGTTGTCACAACTTTTCTTCCTGAATGGCTCTTTCATCCCAACTTTTCTGTAGTATTTGTTCCTCTTGCTTACTAGTCTCCATTAGCCCTTCTTCAATTATAGTTTTTTGAAGAAGTTCTAGTTGATGTTCCAAGTTTTTATTTTCTCGTAATGATATTGCCAAATGTTTCTATGTTCCATTTTTTTATTTCATATTTGATATTTTTAAACTTTCGTTGGAAAGTATACATTTTGTTTCTAGTTCTGATGGGTCCGGAGAGTAAGTCCACCATTGCTTCATTTTTTCCATGAAATCCGAGTGATTCAACTAGAAGGCCTCAAATCTAAAAGGCTTATTCTTCAGAGTCATGGAAATTTGAGTCTTGAGAGAGATAGGCCAGTGATCAGAGCCTTCTTGTGGAAGGATTCTCGCCTCTATTTCCCAGGAGGTAAGATAGGTTGCCTCAGATAGGAGGAAACGATATAAATGGGAGGCTATTTGACAGTCTCCTCCTCTTATGTTATTCTAGGTGAATAAGCCATTGCTAGTGGGAATGTTAATGAGGTTGAGGTTTTCAATGGTGGCAAGGAAAGCCTCTGAGTCCTTATCTAACTTTAAGATTCCTCCTTTCTTTTCAGATAGGTTAGTTATCATATTGAAATCACCTGCAATGATTTTGATGGGGTGGTGTAGAGGGTCAAGGAGATTGGATATGATTTGGAGAATTTTGATACGGTCTATCACCTTGTCCGGGGCATAAACATTGGTTATACTAATGGTCTCGTTGGTGCCTATGATTCTTGGGATCATTGTTAAGGAATGGTGAGTGGCCAGAGAAGATATTAGGTCGAGTTTGGAAGTTTTCCAAAAAGTCATTATGCCCCCTACTGTGTCGGTAGCCATATTAGCCAAGGAGTTGTAAGGCTTGAAGCACGAGTTGAGAAGGAGAGGAGGGTGAGTCGAGTCCAGTTTTGTTTCTTGAATGAGGAGGATGTTGGGATGATCACATAGGACTCTGCTTTTTAAGATGCATTTTTTCCTAGGACTGTTAAGTCCCCTTATATTCCAAGAGATGCAATTCATTGACATGGAGATGGGTATAGAGCTAGAGCCATTACCTTTCCTTCATTGATTAGCTTGGCTTCTAGTTCTTGAAGGAGCTGACTAGTGGACTTTCGTCCTCACTTTCTGCATGATCCTTTGAGGTTGAGTCCTTCCATTGGGATGTTGGGTAATATGCCTTTTGAAGCTTTATTTTCTTTTGTTGGTTGGTGGGCTTTGAGTTTTAATTCTTCCTAGAGAGGAAAAGCTCCTTCGATTTTTTGCAACTATTGTTCTAATATGGCATTTATTCCTTTTTTTCCATTCCTCTACCATTGTTGCAAGGCCTACCCTTGCAGAGCTTCCTCTATTGCATTTTCCTCTAATGTTTCCTCTATTTCTACTTGCTGCATTTCTGTATCCTCTAGTGCATGCTCTTTACCTCTGTTGGTATTTCTTGTTTCCCTTTCATCTTGGTCACTGTCTACCCGATGCATTCTTCCTTTCTTGCTTCATCTATTATCATTTCGTTAGGGTTCCTTTACTCTTGGTTACTATTCAGTACCTTGAATTGATTATGGCTTGATTCTTTGTATACATTCTTCTTGGGGATAGATTTCTTCTTGTTATTCTTGTTCCTCGAGATTACTTTGGTGAACCATTCACTGTCTTTTTATTTATTTACTTGCTCTTGCATTTGAGGGGTTTTATTCATGGGGCAATCTCAGAAAGATGCCCATGCTCATGACACTTTCTACATCAGAAGTGAATTTGTTCATAGTCTATACTCAACATGCAGACTTCATCCCTGAAGATTAATTTGATTTCTTTTGGTAGGGAGCCAAAGACATCTATGTAAATGCAGATTCAGGCATAGGAAACATAGTGACCTTTTCTAGTGCCTTCAGACATTTTGATGTACTCCCCAGCTGGTCTCCTATAGCTTTTAAGACTGAAGGAGCCCAATAATTAGTAGGTAAGGAGTAGAGGCGTACATAGAATGGAATCTTAGTGAAATCCTCTTTTTCTGGTGTGAAGTTCTCCCTCCAGAATCTCATGTATAAACTGGCTAAATAGTAGAAATAGGGTCCTCCTTCAAAAATTTTGTCTCTGTCTTCTAGGAGGTCAAAGATGACTGTGAAAAATCCTTTGGAGCTCAGCTGAAGTCTGATCTCCACTTTGGGTGTACATTTTCTCTAAATCCACCAGTTTAGGGCTCTTTCAGTTGGCCATATTCCCACGAACTTACATATAACTGCATGTTCCTGCATGTATTCTCTATATTCAACTACCCTGGGGTCCTAGATTTCCAATTTTAGGATTTTCTTAGCTTTGGGATTATAGTTATTCTTGGTCTTTTTCCCCTGATCTTGGGGCTGCTCTTGAGGTTGTGAAGGATTGACGTTGGCAGGGAAGGGCATATATGTAGTCTTACCCTTGTCTACCCAAGTATCCTTGATTGATCTTTTCACTGTGTCTTCATTCCTTTTTGGCAGCTCATTTTTCTATGGATGCGTAGTTTCTTCTTTGTCAGATCTTCCTCCTAGTGGCATACATAAGGCAGAGCGGAGGAAAACTTTGTGAATAATGAAGCTTGGTGTGGCGACCGTCCAGAGACCATATCCTTGAAGGAGTGAGCGTTAGGTTGCTGAAGCGGATCCACCATGGCAGGCAGGGCCCCGAAGGCCAGAACCAGAGGCACATGGGGGAGATTGTGGAGCTCACATAAGCCCTAGCATGCAGATTACACAATTTCTCTTCTATCAAATGATATGGATCATTTTTATCCAGTATAATAAAATAATAAAATAATAAAATAAGTGAGGAAGTTTAGAGGAAAAAGGAGAAAACCATTTTTTTAATTATATTTTTGGCTTATCTATTTATAGGTTTATTCAAATTTCAAGTCTAGACACTCAATGGATGCGGAATTAAATTCCACATCCAACGAGGACCCATTATGCATACTTTTGAAATACCCACATTGATAAAAAATGAAGATACATTAAAAAATATGTTCAACATGTTTTTTTAGTGTATCTTTGATTTTTATCAATGTGAGTCTTCTCAAAAGTATGCATAATGAGTAATCATTGGATGTGGAATTTAATTCCACATCCAAAGAGTGTCTACACTTGAAATTTGAGTAAATCTATTAGGAGAAAAGCCAAAAAATACTATTAAAAATTATTTTTTCTTCTTTTACCTCCAAAATATTTACATGTACCTCTTTTCAAATTTGAAAGATTTTTATTGGTTTACATATTATGGCATGGAAATTACAAAAAACAAATCATGACACTTTTAGGCTAAAATTTCTTCTAATAGTAATGGTTTTTTCCATAAGGTTTTGTATGGAACATATATGCACACCCCTTTTTTGTTATCCTAGAAAATATTTTTATTTGATCATTACTCATATGAACTTAGAACATTGAACATTGAGTTATTGCCCCCCCTCTCCACATGACTATTACCACCTCTCACTTTATGCGTGGACCTGCTCACCGTGATCACATGCTACTTAAGTGCTATAGTTGGGATACAATGAGGAAATCCAATGGTTGAGACAAAACAAAGGATGTAAAACTAGGGTAAAGTCATTCTACCTTGTTCATTTACTTTTAACATTTCTCTTGCTGCCAACCTGGTTTTTGCTTCCATCTAGTCAGAAAACTTTCATCAATGTGTCTATTTTTGCACAAGAAACCAAGGTTAACCACGATTTTCCCATTTTTAACTCATTGAGTTTATATTTGTTCTATTGATCCACCATTACAATTTCTAACTATTATAGTGCTTCCTTTTTGCAGGAAATGTAAGGGTTAGTAGCTTGCACACCAGCGAGGCACCATTTTGAGACTTTGTTTAACTTTTTAAAGGCACTACCAAAGTTTTAGAGAGTTTCAAAGAGTTTTGTTTCACCATTTACTCTCAGGTAATTTCCCTTGCTCCATTGCTATTATTTTTCTAACATTGGTGATTTAAGATTGTTTTCTTCATCCTCCTTGTTTGTGCATTTTTGTAGTTAAATTCTTATTCCTATGATTCACTTTTAGGTTCTAGACAAGAATAAAGGACCCATTTCCTCTAGAGCTTCAACTTACAATTTAAAGGTAATATCTAATACATCCTTTCTACAGGTTTACTCCATTTCCCAATGTGTCTCCTTGGAATAACAATTCATCTTTTAACTTATAAGAATTTGTAATAACCCTTCCGAGTTTTGTTCTTAGGAAATTCATCTAGTTAAATTTAAAGGCTTGGCATTGCACCTGGCCTAATTGAGGATCATTCCTTAAATTTGTTGAACTGGGTTTTGAACCCTTGCTAGGGTTTTAAGGACAGACTTTGACATCCCTGTCTATAGATTCTTTCTCTTTAACCCTTATAAATTTTGATTCATCAACTATCGTGGATATTCCAATGGACAATTCATCACAACATAAGAAAATCCAAGATCTACACTATTATAGTTTTATTTCTCTTTAGCTTTAGAGATTTGTAAATAATTGTTAATAACATATGCATGTGAATTAAAAGTATGCAAAAAATAGAGAACAAAAAAATAAAGACTCACACACACATATGACACAAGATATGACCTGGGAAACCCTTTTGGGAGAAAAACCTATCTGGATGGTGAGGTCGCTTTACTCTTTTTCTTTAAATAGAAAATGTTTGTGATTACAAAGAAGTATGGCTTGTGTCTTGTGGGCTACTATAGTGAACAATTCCTCTGTGTGTGCTCTATCTCCTATACCTCTTGGCTATTTTTTCTCAGTTATGCAATAAATGCACTCAAAAGAATGAAACCCCTTTTCCTCCTAATAGCCTAGTTATAGCACAACCTAATAGCCTACTAGTGGTTAGGTTTGGCTACCTCAACTATTAACTAGAGTTACAATATAAATTGTTTTAGAGTATTCTACATTATAATCATGTGGCTAGCCCCTTTTTCATGAATAATGGGGGTTGGGGTTCCATTCTCTTGAATTATGGTGGTGAAAACATGAGCTAAGAGTTTGTGTGGGGTGATCATCCCATGCATGAAGAGTGATGGTTGATGGTGACATATCAGGTGAATCGAGTTGCTTCTAGACACTAGCATCAATTACACAAGTGGAGGTGCCTTTGTTGACTATACATCATTGAACAATCACATTTTTTTTATAAAGGTTGGTATCTCAAAAGCATAAAAGGAGGGAAGGGGGGATGATCCACTTTATCAACATCAAAGACGATCATATGATCATCAGAAGGATCCACAACTGCCAAACTAGATAATAGAGATTTCAATTGGGATTGGAACATCTAGAGGACTTCTAGCGTTGGCATGGATGTAGGAGATTGTGCCAAGTCATCTACTATACTATAAATGTAGGATACTCAAGAACTATCAACATTTCAACATAATCGTCCTATTATCTTAGGTGATTTGATTCACCATATGATCTAACAATTTTCTTGAGAAATATTATAGAGATTTACACGTACGCTAGCCCTTGGGCTCCAACTTCACCGATTGTGGGGAAGAGATGACTATGTTTGGGCTCTGAGATTTATTTATGCTATTTGATTTTGCAATAGGGTTTCAGTTAATATTTTTTGCTCATCCATTGTTATTTATCCAAAAATTTAAAATTTGTAAATTTTGTACATTTGTAAATAATTTGTAGAATATTTCAAACCCATTTGTTTTGCAGCTCTTGGGGTTTTATATTTTGTATATATTTGGGGTTTGGCATTCTTTGATTTTATTTTTGCAGGTGGACTTCGAGTGATCAAGAGAATTTTTGTCGGGGTTTTGAGGCAGATCTGGCATAAGAAGGTAAGATCTAGCCTCCAAGCTCAATGTCCAACCTAAAGAGGAAGTCATCCAACATTTTTGTAGCAAACTTGTGGAGAAAATTTTGTCTAGAGGGTTCCAAATTTTTTCTTTCCCTAAGGCCCAATCGTCTAGCCTCTTCAACCTAGCTGTGGGCCTAAAAGGGCCTCAAACCCCCTTTAGAGGATTCATCTAGCCCTAAAAGGGCCTCGACCCTCCCCTGTGTGGCCCTTCATGGCCTCTAAGAGGCCTTCCTCCCTCTCGGCCTCCCTTTAGGCCCTAGCCACAACCCTTTAAGGGATTTTCCTTTGGTCATTAGCCCTTTTAGGGTTTTTCTCTCCCAACATCATCCTTTATAGGATTGACGTTAGCCCTTGTGGGCTTATTTTCCTTAGCTGTGACCTTTTTCGGGCCTTTTGGTCCTTTCCCTACCCTTGTTTTCCCTTCCTTGCTTCTTCTAGCCCTAGTGTTGGGGTTTCCTAGCCTTTTAGCCCTTGCCTTAACCTTGTATTCAGTCATCTATGATTTTTGCATTGTTTGAGTAGGATAACATTGTCGTTTTGTAGCAATATTAGAGCCAACTTGGTCTTTACAGGTAGCCAAGCTCATTGGAATTCAAACTAGCCATCTACAAGGCCCCAGGGCCTCTTAGTTTGCCCTATAACCCTCTAATTTCATCATTATCCTCAATTTAAATTCTGAAGTATTTTATGATAGAAACATATTCAAAGGCCTAACACATTTTAAAAAAATCCTAAATTCATCAGTAAATCAACTAGTGCATTAAGAAGTAAGCCTAAGTTAATTTGAGTGCATATAAGTGGTTTTTTTGTAGATTGATTTGTTTATTTAAGATATGATATGTTTTCTACAACCACATATCAAATTTCATCACTACATTGTCACTAACACTCATTAGGCTTGCATGTCTATGCATATTTGATCATTCTTTTAGGGTTGTAATCATAATTTACGGTCTAAAATTTATTGCATAAGGTCTGATTATAAAATTTATAGTGGTGATAAAATTGTTTGAAAGTCATCTAATCTCAATTTTGTTTTGTTTATTATACCTAGTGTATCTTCTATAAATCCTTAATTGAGTAATTATGTGATTTTCTTATTGTTGCAAATCATATTATGTTTATTGGTTGATCTACATCTCTTTTCTACACCATTGGCATCTAGTTGCACTCTTACATTCACACGCATAAGTGCTCTAATTGGATTGGTACTTGTTGATGAGATTTTCCCTAAGAAACATTGTGGATTAATGCTCTTAATTTCTCAATGCCATTATTGTCATTGGATAAGTGAATATACTGCTCATTGTTAAAGTGGACATATCTTGTGGATTTCATAATCAAGTTAAATTCTATTTGTGATAAGAGATCTAATTGTGTATCTACTTGGCATATTGGTGATTACTAACTTTATTAACTAACTTTGATATTGTCTTGTTTATCTCTTGAGATAATTGTATAATAATATTACCAGTAACATTTTCTAGCACCATTAAGTTTGAGCACTTTCTCTTGTGGTTGAGATTGTCATTCATCTATTGTTTAAGTAATTCATTGTTCATAATCGAAGATAATTGTAATTGAGTACTTAAATACTAAGTAATCTCACCTTAATAGCAATCATATCTTGTATTTGCATTTAGGACTAGTCTCTTGCATTAATTAGCTTCCAATCATAAACTTGGTCGATATAGAGACATGCCCACCTTTCTCATCTAGCTTGAAGAGTCTAGAAACTATATAGTGTTTAACACGGTGACCTTGCATACGTCAGAGCCAGAGTCTGTGAAATGTTGAAGGAATTGGGTGGTTATAACCTCAGGGGAGGTATCATTAACCAAGCCTCAACTTTTTCCCCCTGGTTTCTCTCTCACAACATACTCTAGATACTAGCTTCAAAACAATTAAGAGGAAGGATACACTTAGAATATGCATATAACTTAAAACAAACAAAGATTTTGTATCTCACTTAGATTATAGGAGTTTCATTTCATTTAGGATAGTGAAGCATCCTTTAAGCAACAATTTTTCATCCGATAACTTGGTAAATAATTTGTCTTAAACAAGTAATTGAAGGGCCATTTAGGTCACTTGTCTTTCACAGTAATCTAATCAAAATCATCTAACTTGCTGAATCAACCAATTTTCTAAGCAATTCAGTTGTGTTTCTCAGATTTGTTGGTTTCCAACAAATCTTCCATCTTCACATTTGATAGGGACTACCCCCCATATCTTGTTGTAGGGAGACAACTAGAACTGACAGGGTGGGGATTAGAGTGACAACCCCTGCCCTGAGCATTGTCGCATCTTCCTTGTAAAGTTTGGGTGACAATATCTTCTTTGGTGATCTTAGGGTGAACCTCTACCTTAAGCTGAGGGATATGTAAGGTACCATTTGGTGATGAAAGGGTCTTAATGGAACCTTTGGGTTGAGAATATATCACAGACTTATCAGGAGGATTGTCGTACAAGCATGGTCGACTTTGGATGTTGATATATTTGGAATTCATCATGGGAATTTGATAACTTCCATTCCCAGGTTGCGAAGGTTGAGGAGTCGAAGGATTCTGGACGGTTTGGTTGGCCACATATCCTTGATGAGGGAATAAATTGGTAAGCATTGTTTTTGCATGGAAGGAGGAAGGGGTCAAGCAATAGGTTACTTCCCTCGAGAGGCAGCTTCTTGAGTTTCCCATTCCTAATGCATATGAGGGAGAAGGGACATACATGATTGTAATGTCCATTAGTATGAGAAAACACACAAGGTTTATTTGTACTAAAAAACATTTTCTTCTTGGGCTTCCCACCATGTTGTTGGGTTATGGGATTGGATTGATCACCCTTATTAGAATTATGTTGTCTACCTTGGTTGCCTTGATTACCCTGAGATGGTTGATCTGGCTACCTTTTCCCTTGTTCCTCCTATTAGGTTTGGATGGAATGGTAGCACTCTATTGAGCATATACTTGACTTTGTGGAGGTAGTTGTTTTTGTGATAGAGATGGTTGAGGCATGGGAGATGGAGGTGTTGATGTCGTTATGGCTAGAGCACTAGGAGGTGCAAATGGATAATAAGGGCTCACAATAACATTTTGGTAACTAGGCTGAGTAACAGTTGACCTTGAAATCAACTGAGTTGAATGGGTAAATGTGTATGACATACTCATACCTTGGTCAGAGTTGATGCATGAAGTATCAGGAGGAGGATAGGTATAGGTGGAACTAGCTCCACCATGGGGTTGACAGTAACTCATAAGAGGTTGATAATATGGTGATGAGAGAGGGTAAGAAAGGGATCCAATGATACCATCAATGACATGAGATGCCCCCAATGGAGAAGTATCACAAGGCCAAGGAAGATCAGGAAGAACGGTATAAACATAACCTATCTGGGCGTAACTAAGATCATGTTCTAGAGCTATCTGGATATCTTCTTCCTTAGTTTGAGGAAAGTGTGAGGAAACATCTTTAACTATGGGGGCCAAGGAGGTTCTAAAAAACCAATCTATGTAGACACTGTCCTCAAAGTCAAGAGATTTATAAAGGCTTCTCCTTCAGGGCCATTCTTGTACATGGTCAAAAAGGCGAGTGGTAGAAGTTTGACAAAAAGAAGTCAATAGTTCGATATCAGTGTCATATCAAAGAGGTAATTGGAAATATGATAGGAAGGTTTTGGTAAGAGTTGTAAAAGTGGAATGAGAGGCATGTAGTTGATCGACATACCACTTGGTAGCAGCTCCGATTAAAGTGTGTTGGAAGAGGCGAAGACAAATGAAGTCCTCAGTGATGGAGTTGGAAGAGCGCCAAACATGGAAATAAAGAATGTGATTGGTAGGGTTTTCTTCAGGTTTCCCTTCAAATTTGGGGATATATAAGGGAATTTTGGTTGGAATAGGGGGCCAATTTTGGTCATGGAGAAGGGGATCATTGATGAGTTGGCTTAAATTGAGGAGGCTCAAACTAGCCATGTACGGAAGTAAAGGTTGATTAGCAGCAATATCTGAAGATTTTCTGATATTTCATCCTTGAGGGTTACCCTGGTTAGGACTAGTATTACCACCTTGGTTTCCACCAATTGCATTAGTGCCTGACATGGTAGCGGTGTGGAGTTGGGAGGATACAAAATCTGAGGAGGAGTTATAAGAATCAAAAGAACTAGATTTCATATATGGACTAGGAAAAGGATTAGGAGGATGGATCATAACTCGATGAACATGATTGAGAGGTTGTACTAAAGGAAACTGGGGGCGAAGGCCATGAAATCTCATGTACAAATTCCTAGGGGATGCAATGGTGTCAAGATGAAAAGGAATATAAAGGCTAAAGGATGAGGATGGAAAAAGAGAGTGCCAAACAAAAATCAAACACCTATTGCAGTGGTGCAAGGTGCAAACTAACTATAATGATATACTACTCTAATTCAAGCAAACACATCCTATCAAAGAAAAATGACTTCTAGCTTAAAGGTGGTCTAAGTCCTCAAACAAGTCTTAGTTCTACTATTTTAGATGGCCTTCCAAAAGACTTCTTACTTGATGGGGTCCAATGTCTGCAAGAAAATTTGTCTAGGGGAAGGTAAGGTAGAGGAGTGGTTGATGTCCACAACCACCCCTATAGGGTATTTTCATAAGATTTTTCACTAAGGTTACCTTCGTCCCATGAGGGTGGTCGAATCTTGGGCTTCTTGCAATAGTCAACAATGCGGAACCTTAGATTAGGTAGCCTCATGGAGAGCCACATGCACTAATACCTAAGCCTAACCCCCTATGAGTTAGGTTTTTGGTGTGCACCGGTTTTGATCGTGGGATTGTGAAGGATTTCAAGCTCCCTACAAGGACAAATTTATATGCCTCGGTGTAGGTGATCAATGGGGGTTTTTGGAATCCTATCCAACCAATCCTAAACCTAACTACAAGATTGTTTTTCCCTATTTCCCAAGTGGGCTTAATCTATGTGAGGTAAGTTATTAATGTGGATTGTTTCAAGTCTTGGCTTGGCAGTGCTAACCGCTATCACTCAAGGAAAACCATAGTTGCAAGGAAAAACCCTAAGGTAACCTCAGAACCTCTTTTAGGTTGGAGTTGGCCCTTCAACTCAAAGAGGGATCTCTTTGTAAACCACAACTATGCTATGGTCACTATACAAGAAGGTTTTGTGCAATTGAGTTCAGATGGATAGATTTAGATCAAGGAATGAATTGGTTGGATTATTTTCAAAACCATTGGGCATGGAGTCCAGCTATTTAACAAATGATATCACAAATCCAATGAGTAGGTTGTACACAACATAACAAGTCACAAGTACTTTGACTATTTGGGTGATTTAGAAGAAATATGACTAAAGGAAAACATAGTTAAATGGCTGGAATAACACATATTAACGACTAATAATTTAAGAGAGGAGCATCAATGAAATCCAATCTTGTAAACTAACATTCTCAGAAATTGAAGAAGACAATTATATAACAGAGAAAATACTCACAAGGAGAAGTAACACATGAATTTCCTACTAATTGCTCATTAAACACTGTGAATACATTCAAGATTGCTCAAATATATTTGGACTACAAGTGTTTTTCCAATAAATTCCAACCTCATTTCAATATTCATAAACTATTTATATAGTTGTTTACATAACAATTTGCAAAATAATAGTCATCACATTTTATAGAAACTGAGATATTTTAAATATCTTTAATTTCAAGTTCATGTATGCAAAGGTAAACTTAAAAATATTTTGTATTTCTTAGAATAACTCTAGGAAAATATGCTTGTATTTAGGCAAAAGGAAATATTTGTAAAATACCTCCCTTGAAAGTAGAACAGGTCCCTAAACTGTAGTTTAGCATCTTTGCTAGCATAACAGGTCCCTCTGCAATAATCCATCAAAACTGCTCCTTTGTTTCTCTTCAATTTTTCTGAAAATCTTTCGCCTATAAATTTGGAAACTAGTTTATTAATGTCGATCCTCTGCCTTTGAATCTGGAGTGGCTGGAGTTATTTTCAAAAAAACTATTAGCTTCCCTCTTAAAGCCACTAACCCCTCTTTTCTTGCGATTCAACAACTGCCGACTTGTACACCTTCAATTCTCTGTATAGTCTTATTGGAGAAATTTCCGCCTTATCGTTTCACCAATACACCTCATCCCCTTGCGCTTGCTCCTTTGGCCTTTGTTTTGTTATAAAACTGGGCCAATGACTATTGGTTTAATTCCATATTGGAAGGCCTTTATAACATAACTTAACACAAATTTTGATTTTGTCTTGGCTCCTTTTTCTTTAGCCCGTTACATATTTCTTCGCCATAAGACCGAGGGTTGTGACCTACTGCTTAGCCTTGAGGTGCTAAGTGTTTTATTTGTTGCCAGGCTTTTTTTTTCCTTTGTTAAATGCTTTAGCGCCTGAGGTTATTTAAACTCTTACGACCATGTGCCAGTCCCAATATCGGAGCCCTTCTCATCGGAACTTTCCAATTGGAAGATTTACTTTGGAGCTATGATATTTCTCAACCTCCAATATGTGACCTTTAATACGACATCATCAGTCCACGTGGAACCTCGTGAGTGGTGACACCTGTCACCTATACTTGTCCCCTTAGGACCCTCAAAACGCAAAAAATTCTTGCCACGTGTCCTGTCGTACTGTCATGTCATGTTGACGTCAGATGCTATGTAGCTTTATCGAAACCAATCATATGTCATCATGCATCCTGCTAGAGGAGAGAGAAAAGGCCCATCCACCTCTGGTTTTTCGATGAAATCTTTTGTTAACCTGTATTGGTGTTCCCCGACGCTTTTAACACTGTCGACTCTTTCCCAATAGTTTTAACACTATCAGTGCTTTCCTGATGATTTTAACACTATCGACATTTTCCCGACGGTTTTGACACTATCAATGCTTTGCATATCATTGTAACACCCCTCCCTTGTGGGTTTGTCTATTATAACCTAAGATGGGAAAAGCTAGGTGTGATATGTAATATTGGAAAACAAAAAAGTTATTAAATAAATTAATAAATAAATCACTTAGAAAAGCGAGACACCAAGAGATGAGATTCTTGCCAATCCCATTGAGGAATGGGATAAGGATAAATATTTCATGATAAGCTTCTAGACGTGATTCTAGATAATATTGGATGGATTGGAGAAAAATATCCATTGGATGGATTGGAGATAAATATCCATCGGATGGATTGGAGATAAACATTCATCAAGGAAAAAACATAAAAGCTTTGCGGGAGATAAAGACAATATTTTATGAGGAAAAGCTTCATGGGAGATAAAGACGAGCTTTTCCAGAAAAAGACCTAGGCAAATGGAAAAATACATAAAAGCGGGACGCTGCTAATGGAAACTAAATCATGAAAGAGGGTATTAATACCCATTACATAAATCAATTGGAGGCAGTTGATCCATGGCAAGAACCTCGACTCGGGGGGAATCAAAGGTGATTCATGGTTGGGTGGTGGTGCTCTGTTATCCAAGTGGTGTTTTAGTTGGTTTCATGATGTGTGGAATGTCTGTATGTTGTTTTCTTCCCTTCTCTATTATAATTTTAGTTGTCTAAGAGAAGGTTTGCTCAAATTTCCTTGCCATAAGGACAAAATGAATTGTATGGAATGATTATACATGAGTATATTTACTGATGTTCTCCACCATTGTGGTCAGTTATTACTTGCATGGAAAATGGTGTATGGTTACTCTTGATATTTTTATGTGGTTAAAGTGTTAGCTCATATGTGTAAATGTGGTGTAATTTGTAAGCATGAGAATAGCTAAATAAGTTACTTGTGGTAACTATACATAAGTGGACTTATCTGTGCTTATGTTTTTTTAGAAGTTAGCCTACTTATGATCGACTCCGCATATGACCTTTATGCGTAGTAAAAGTGTTGGTACTAACTGATTATGTGATAGTCTTATACTAAGGTGGAATTTTTTGAATCTAAACTTGATCATTGGTAGATGTAATGAAGAAATTTCATGTGACATTTAGAGATTATCTAAGTTAATGGTTTCTATGAGATAATTTTGTAGATGCATTTTAACTATGGAATGATTGACATCTACTGTGGGATTTCCGCATTTCTCCATAGGAATTGTATGATGATGTTTGTGCATTTATGTTAATGATCAATAACACTATGATGAGATCATCTTTATTTGTATTAAGATAATTGAGGGTAGTAGATATATGAGTATGCAGAATCATAGGTAATAATGCATTTAATCATGTAAGTCAATGATTCAAGCTATCTATGCCATGCATGTCATCAGGATAATTTACATCCATGGAAACTAGACCAGTTAGTCATGCATGTGAAACAAAAGCTGAGTCACCAGTCTTTTGATTGTGTCTGAAGGCCTATAAAACTGATGCATGGCCAAGTTAGCCATAACAAATTAATATAAAAGCCTTATTAATAATAGGGTAGGTTATCCTCGAAACTTTATAAGTTGCATGCAGTAATAGACTCTTCATTCTTCATGTGTTGGGGATAAAATAAAAGAGTTGGAATGTTAACATTTGTAGAATTTTGTAGAATTTTTCTACAAATCAGCTAGCTCTAACACCATGTAGAACTTTTTCTACAAATCAGCTAGCTTCGATACCATGTAGAAATTTCCCACCTGTAGATCAACCTGGTAATGCAATGTACTAAAGCAAAACACTTGATCTACTTCTACAAACAATTTAGCGGAAGCTTAATCGAACATGAGCAACATC
>APFE031192026.1:24426-62857 GCA_000404065.3 Pinus taeda | reverse complement strand
TCCTTTATATATGACTCATACATGCAATACCACGGGCCAATACTGCGGTATTACTAATACCATCTATCTAATACTACGACCCATTTTCAACTAACTGTGGTTCCGTTATTAATTGCGGATTAACCACTTACAATTATTAATATGGGCTTTATTGACTCTTGACTATGACGTGGTCCCATTACATAGATAAGGGGGTTAGGTTGGGACCCTAACACAAGGTGGAGTTTGTTGAAATGTGACAACAAATAATGTAATTATGAGTAAAATATTTATTAATTACTGCCAATTAGTTTTGTAACAAGATTCATAATGAATAACAATTATGTAACAGAGGAGAGACTCATATGAAATTGGTGAATGCTTGAGAGGCTGTATCATGGAGAATCAATATTGATTAATAAAGATTTCCAGTCCCTTGCCCCGTGGAGGTTTCCTTGACACACTGTCAAGGTTTTACAACGTAAATATTTTGTGTTTACTTGTGTGTATTTCGATTTCCCATTCAGTTTTCTTTTCATTTATTTCTTGCTTGATAAACTGCTCGGACCAACAATAATTGTAATAGTATTGTTATTTATTTAATTGTTTATAGTATCTACAACATAAGTACCTTTATACAAAAATTACTATCCACATTGATTGGGTGAAGTGGTCCACGACAACATATAAGCTCCAATTTACCATGTCCTTATGCCAATGGCGGCAACCACAAGGGAATGGTGCCTCCTACTAACATAATGCTTGATTGGATATGAAGCCTTCCTCCCTTTGCTTAAAAAATAAGAATTCACTAGTAGTACTAAGTACCCATTTCACATGTTTTACTAAAAGTAGATATACCCAACCTCTGTGCATCTCAGAGTTGTTTCTATGACATAGATACCTCTAACTCTTTATTGGTCTACTCCAAATAATATTTGAACTACTACTCTATGCTTTATTTATGATATCGAAATTCATATATGATATAATTTATACATCCCATGAGTAATTATTTTTCATAATTTTAAAATACAAATAAGTATGTTTTGTTTTGCTTAAATTACCATCATATATTTCAAATTTTTTTGAATGGAAAATGCATCCTATGAATTATGTTTTATTATCTTTTTCATTGTTATGGACTAACTATCAACTAGCTATATGTATAATGGTTGTATTTGTGACTATAGTGAAATGAATCATGTCGCTTTCCATTACTCTATAAATATTCCCAAAATTCATAATAGCATCATTATTTATTCAATTATTTTTATGACATAGATACTTTTTCTATACAAAAATGTCCATGCCACATTGATCGAGTGAAGTTTTCCATGGCAACATATAAGCTTCAATATACCAAATCCTTATGCCAATGGGGGCCGCCACAAGGAAGTGGTACCTCCTACTAACATGATGGTTGATTGGTTGCAATAGTAGTATGTTTTTTGCTTGGCCTTCCGTCCTTTGCCTGAGGAAAAAAACGCTTAATCATGGTACCCCATTGTACCTTTTTCACGTGTCTTCCTAGAAAATTCCAATTACTACTAAGTTGGATATGCCTAACTTGTGTGCATCTTGGAGTTGTTATTACAATGTAAATACTTCTCTATCGGTATAATTGCCCAAATAGTACTGGAACTACTACTAACAAAGTGGTGCCTCCTACTAATATAATGATTGATTGGTTGCAGTGTCAATATGCTTGTAATTTGGCCTTCCTCCCTCTGCCATAAAAAAACCTCTCACTTCATAGTTCTCCTTTCATGCACCCGCCTAAAATATGTCTATTACTAAGTTGGATACACCTAACCTCTCTGTGTCTTGGAATTGTTTCTACAATGTTAATAACTGTTGTATCTCTCTATTGATTTACTCCAAATAATATCAAAATTGCTACTTTATTCATTGTTGTCTATTCTTGGGTCCTTTCCATGTATCTATTTTTTTTTCTTTCCAAAATTTATCTTGTTGCTTTTGCTCAACCATAGCCAAATCTATGATGGTTATCAATGAAGAGAAAAAAATGGCTATTCCATTTATGCATTTCACATCAAGTATTTGTTCCTTGCATTTTTCGTTTTCTATAAACTTCCTTTGACTTATTTTCTCACCTTTCCTTTTTCCCCAACAAATATTTGGTTCATTCCCTTCTTTTGTCTCATGTCCTTGTATTGCATTTTTCTCATGTTTATGTTGTTTGGCATATTGTTTTGTTTGTGTCTATGCTTACACTTTTACCATATATTCTTAATTCTTAATATTAATCAATCATCCTTTCTGCCTTTAGTTCTCATTCACCATTTGTTTTCTTAGTTTGTCCCTTTTGTAGTTGTCATCCATCACTTCCATTATAATATCTAAAATGTTAAATGGCTTCCATCTTGCATTTCCTACTTTGGCACTTAGCAACATCATCTATTTCTTGAGTGCATCTCTTTTCATATTCACTAGTTGTTTTCCTCATTTGTCGAATATGTCCATGGAGTTTGTTCAAATTTGATTCATAACCTTCAAAAATTAATTATTTAATAGCCAAACTTACAAAATTTCTATTTATCATCTCACACATCTTTGTCATTCACTGGAATTTCCCTTGACCATTCATTCAAGCTTCTCTCTGTCCTTGTCTCCTCATCTTCACATTGTAAGTAACAAGTGTGTCCTGCCTCCCACTTATAAGTTATATAAATTTGTCTCCATGTTCAGATCTATCATTATGTATGATGGTTGACAAATCATAACTCAACATCTTAATCAAGGACATGCCATAAAGGTCATAGCCTAGGTATATTTATCATGAATTTTTTCTTCGTAAAATCTAAAAAAAAGATAGAACATCAAAGCATAAAATAACCATCAAATTTAAATAAAAATTTGCATGGAGTAACTTGCTGATGTAGTAGGATGACTTTAAAAAACTATGTTATGATTGTCATTGTTTCTCATGGTAACGTGGATTGTATCATGAGTTTTGAGTTTGAAAAGATAGAAATATGGCATTGAATTTAAAGCTTAGGATCATGAACATAATAGTTATGATGATTTTGTTATGTTTTTACAATCCATTTTGTAATAAGGAATCATTCTTGTTGTCCTTGAATGGTTTCTTTGATGTGATAAGTGACTTGATTGGCATTGCTTATCTATTACGAATGTCAATTGGCACAAATTATTTGTGTTACATATTTGTTCTAGTTGGGATGTGTTAAGTGGACGTGGCATGCATAGTCCTTGTTGAGATCATACAATTATGTTGCTTAATGTTTTTTCACTCTAGGTGTAATAAGGCAAGTTCAGGTCGAGATTTTGTTGATTATGACTGACTCTTGGAAAAAGCCATTTCTAGTTGTTGTTTTGAGTTGCTTTGGCTTAAAAATGTTTATTAAATGTATGGGATAATTACCCAATGTTCCAAAAGTGTCTATAATGTGGAGTTATGGTATGCTTCTCATGGATGTAAGGAGAGACTTGCCAAATTTTTGAGGATGTTGAGGTCCTTGACATAGTCTTTTATACATAGTTAATCACACTCACAAAATTATATCAACAATATTGGTGATCTGGTTAGTGATTATATGCTTTGGAAATTCGTAGTCAAAATAGTAGAATCATTATATTTCTTATTGTAAAATCATAAATGTGGATCAAAATGAAATAAATGATAAAATAAATATTTTTTTTCCAAGGAAAACTTCACAGGATCCCTCCTCTTATTGAGAACATTTAGATGAGATGGTGGCTTAATTGCTAGCCACAATATCGATAGATAACTAAGTGGGATTCATCATGACTTGAACCTCAACCATATTAGAATTTGAGACCCCATGCTGGAATCTGACATGAAATAATTCATTTGAGTTGATTGAACTAACCCATGGGGCTAACAATGTGTGTGTGTGTGTGGAAACAACATATTGTGCAAAAAACTTAGAATACCTCAATCCCATCTTGATAGCATTTTTAATTGCAAATATGAGGTCGCCTGTAATAAAAGCGAATGCAATATTACATATTACATGCCTACAAGTTACAAGTCAACAACAATCACTGACACCGAGCCTAAAAAGACACAATTTGGGTTAATCTAGAAAGTAGAATTTGGGCTATTCAAAATATGCACTATTGTTGATGTATCAAATACAATGTATGAGAAAACTTCTACTCATAATCTATGGTATTTCGCATGATAGGGATCTCTTACATAAATATCCTCATAAGTTGGGACTGGAGTTCACTCCTTAAGCTCAACCAATGACTTAATTATGGGGTGCCCAACAATTGTTGGTAAGGTAAAAAATAAAAAGCAAAAGTTGATACCAACATGCAAACTATTGAATCAAGTAATCCAAATAGACCACAATTTTAGCTTTCAAACATATTTGTATGCAAGTCATCACGTGGTCAAGGAATTTCATGAGTTGTTGGTCTTTTTAAGTGAGAAAATGGAAAAATTAAATTAGGCCACGACCTAGTCTAAACTTGTTGATAAGGAATAATTATTAGCTCCTAATGCCATATTATTTACATTTCCAACTTTAAATACTCAAATTACATGCTTTCATGCTTTAGAGGATAGTGCACAATACTTTTCGTGAATGCTTGCATGAGTTTAAAAAATTCAAACAATTATGAGATATGCTTAGTAACATTTATATTTAGGATTTAAAACAGGTTGCCAACTTTCATATTCAACATACGAAGAAGTTTTACCTAGGTTACAATATCACAATAAAAAGTTATTCTTCAACCTCAAATCCTCTTGCATGTAACATATTTTAAGGATGTAACAATCAATTTGATAAAGAAAAGATTTAATCATTTGCAACTCTTCCAAGAGGAGCATAAAACAAATATACAATGATAATTCCAACATGAATTTATTCTCCTTCCACAACTATTCCATCTATAGGGTATGAAAATATGCCTTTGCTTATTCACTACATTTTTGCATAATTGTATAATGAAAGACTTCCATTTTTCCACATCAAAATGTCAGAAGATGGAAATAAACCCCATCGTGGCCTAGTGACTTCAATCCTTGAAGGGTAAAGTTTGCCATGATAAAATTAAAACCAACCATTCTATAGTATACTACAATGGATTATAACCCTTGTCAACAACAAAAATATGCTCAAAATCTCATCATGCTAAGGTTGGAAATTCTACTAGAAAATTCAACTTGGTGCCAAGGTATGCTGATCAAATAAAAGTCAAAAGATAGGTGCTTTGTGTTAATTTGGAAACTTAGTGACAAATTCCAATCATTGGACTAGATTCCTCATTCTGAGAGGACCAATTTTGACTTATGAAGCACTTGATTCAGATAAGGGAAAGTGTATTTTTGATGTGAAGCCCACAATACGACATTTGATCAAGTCGGCTTAGAGGACAAATTGTCCCTCCTCCAACGCCTATAAATACGAGTGACCTCCACCTCATTTGGACACTCATCAACTCACACATATTCTCTCTCCTCTCCTCAATAGTTCATACAAAATTGTAGGGTCTCTTCACACGTGTGGGCTAGAAGAAGGACGAATTACAGCTGGCTAAAATTTGAAGCAATTCTGCAACTTTGACCATTGTTGACTTTGACTTTCTGGGCTATTTTTTGGTTTGATATTTTGAGGGAATTTATGTTTGGGCATTTCGCACTTTTTGGCTCAAAAACTGAGGTGTTTGACTTGGGCTGACCATAGAATAAATTGCAAACTTGACTACAGAATTTTCTCTCCTTTGACCGAGTTTGATTGGATTTTTTTTGACTGTTTTGGGATGAATTGGACCAACAATTGAGGCCGAAGTTTTGGGTTGTTGACCGAGCTCTAAAAGGGCTATTTGACCATTGATTGAAGGACTGGTTAGGGCAAGTTGACCCTTGTTGACTTCCTTTTTTTTTTTTTTTTCTTCAGAACTTTATGACAATTGACCATATTTGACTATTGACTTATATTTTGGATATTGGTTGGTTGTATTATTGGATAATTCAATATTTGACTTTCATTTTGTTTATGGAATTTAGCGAATTCCGAACATTTGTAGACAATCTAATATAAGACGAATTTCAAAGGGTTTCCCCATTGTGGGGTTTTCCCCTGGTCTTTGACCAAATCATGTCTCTTGTTTATGTGTTGATTGTCTCCTATTGTCATTGCATTTACTGTTTAATGAATAAGTGAATTGGGCTAAAGTAACTGAAACAACATAAAATAGTGCAAAAATCAACATGGTATTAGAGCTAAGGTGAAGGACAAGCCCAAGGAGACAAGAATTGAAGTAATCATCTTCGAAAATGTTGAAGGAGCCTATATAATCAAGTCAAGATGTCTAGCTCCTACTTCAAGGAAAATGAGAAGTTGGGTGACTCATCTCACTTTCCTTCTTGGAAGATCAGGCTGCAAATCATATCAGAAGACAATGATGTTTTGGAGTACATACAAGGAAAAATTCCTGAGCCTCCGGAGAATGATCCCACTGCTACCAAGACCAAGTACAAGAAAGGTGAATTAAAAGAAAAGAAAATTATAGCCGATGGTTTACAAGATATTTGCTTGCCTATGTTGGAAATTTGAAGAAGTCTAAGGAGATGTATGTTAAGCTAGACACCATGTATGATGTAAACAATTTGAATGAAATCATCTCCTTGAAAGATCAAATTAAAGATATGAATATGAATAAAGGAGAATTTGTGCAATCCTATGTCATGAGGATATCTTGTCTTAAAGAGCAATTGCAGAGAGTTGGGGAAACTGTGTCTGACAGGGAGTTGGTGTTGGTAACTCTCAAATGTATCTCTCCTATTTGGGAAACGTTCATTACCACCATAAGCAATAACGATAGTTTCCTGTCATTTGATGATCTTTTTGGAAAACTCACTCAAGAAGAATCAAGGATGATCTCAAGAGGAAGGATACAAAAGCATGAAGAAGGAAGGCCCACTGCTTTCATCATTCATAACAAGAAAAAGAAAGGAACATGAGGTTCATCAAGTTCAAGGAAGCCTCCTCAAATTTAAAATAGAAGGAATGGAAGAGATAAGGAATCATTGCACATTGAATGCTACAATTGTCATAATAAATCCCACTATGATTGAGATTGCCTTTAGAAGAACAATACTCCATGATACAACACCAGGGGCAACCATAATAGGTTTAAAAATCGAAGAAGAGGAGATGATCAAAGGAATGATCATAATGGAAGAGATGATTAAGAGATGCTCCGAATGATCACGATGAAGACCGCCATCCTAAAAGAAATCAAGAAATACAAGGCTTTGGTTCTGTTAAATTTCATTTGGACTCTGGGGAAACTATTTTGCTTCATGATGTGATATATATCCCGGGATTGAAGAATAATTTGGTATCTATATCTACTTTGGAGGACAAAGGAATGAGAGTCACCTTCATCAAGGGAAAAGTATTTACTTTTCCTATGGGATCCCCTATGAGAGATGCTTTCACATTGGGATTTATAATTTAATGATTCGAATTGGATCCTAAACACTCTCTAAGTTTTCATAAACTCGTTCAAATTATGCCAAATAGATTCAAGTCTTAGAAAGATCAAGCTATCAAAAGGAATCCTCGTGACAGTTTCAATTGTGATCAGCATGGGGCAACGAGGACCCTCGGTCAAGTGTGCAGACCGTTGGCCCATGGTAATGCATGTTGGCGCAAATTGGCAAAACCAGAGGCTAATTCAAGAAACGGGGGTGGTTTCTAATACGTGATTAGCAGGGCGTCCCCCTCAGTGAAGGAAAGCCCCGAAGTGCCCCAACTCGAAATGCGGAAAAGTAATAAATTCGGTTTTGTGGATTCCAAAAAACTGGCAGGATATCGAAAGGCCTCGAGGTGGTAAGTAGTTTTGACCAAGTCCTGTCCAATGCCACACACTGAGTGACATGCGTCCGGAAAAAGAGAGAGAAAACCGCGCATATCGGATGGGTAACCATCAAGCTAATTATCTGCCCGATATGCACGATGACCGTAGGATCTAGGGGGTCTCGATCAATGGTGGAGGCGCATACCAATGAATGACCAGATTTGATAGATGATAAAGCAAGATTATATGGGATTTGAAGTCCGGTATGGACGATTAGTTGGCAAGGATTTGTATTTCGTGGGAAATCTTGGAGCAAACAGAAATAACGACCATTCAAACATTTCTAATAGAATTGACACTCAGTTCATTATGAAACATGTGACCACCTCGTTGTGAAGCATTACATAGTGATGATGACGTAGAACAGGGGATTTTGAATGGACAGAGGAAGGAAAACCAGAACGTCGGGAAGAGGAAACGAACTGACAGAAAGAAGACTGGCTTTAAAGCCACGAACTGACAGAGACAGAGTAAGCAGAAAAACAGGAAATATAGTTAGTTAAGAGTAGAGAGAAGAAGCCGAGTTGACCTGAGGGAAGCATCGAGCCAGACAGAGCCAGAGAGAGTCAGAGAGTCTATGCACTCTAAGAAAGCTTGAGAGTTTCAAGCGAGCTCCTTGGTATAGGCCTGTCATGTATGAGTTTCGGATTGGGCTCATACTACTGTGACCAGTAGAGGTCAAGTACCAGTATGGAGAGTCTGTGTACTTAAATCCTACTGATTCATATCTATTGAGCGAGACTCAAATTGAGCTCACTGTTGTAAAGAAACTTTTCTTTGAAAAAAACATAATAGAGAGGCCACCACTGAAGGCTGGACAAGGAGACGTAGCCCAGGAGTATTGGGTGAACTCCTTATTTAACTTGTTGTGTTTAAATGTTTTCCTGTTATGTTTTCTCTAAAATGCTTCAATGTTTGTGTATTTCGCAATCTTATCGATCCGTTACATAAAATAACATAGGCACATCCATGCACATGATTCTGTAACACCTTCAATTCTTTGTCCTGGATAAATTCCAGATCTCGTGATCCGAATCGGATACGAAACACTCTCTAAGTTTTCATAAACTCGTTCAAATTATGCCAAACAGATTCAAGTCTTAGAAAGATCAAGCTATCAGAAGGAATCCTCATGACAGTTGCAATTGTGATCAACACAGAGCAACGAGGACCCTTGGTTGAGCGTGCAGACCGTTGGCCCATGGTAACACGCGTTGGCGCAAATTGGCAAAACCAGAGGCTAATTCAAGAAACGGGGGTGGTTTCTAATACGTGATTAGCGCTAAAGTGCTAATCATGTATAGCAGGGCGTCCCCCTCAGTGCAGGAAAGCCCCAAAGTGCCTGGACCCGAAATGGCTATGAAATGTGGAAAAGTAATAAATTTGGTTTTGTGGATTCCACAAAACCGGCAGGATATTCGAAGGCCTTGAGGTAGTAAGCAGTTTTGACCAATTCCCATCCGATGCCACACACTGAGTGACACACGTTCGACAGAATAGAGAGAAAACCACGCATATCAGATGGGTAACTGTCGAGATAATTATCCGCCCGATATGTACAATGACCGTAGGATATGGGGGGTCCCGACCAATGCCGGAGGCACGTCCTGATGAATGACCGGATTTGATAGATGATAAAGCAAGATTATATGGGATTTGAAGTCTGGTATGGATGATTCGATGGTAGGGGTTCATATTTCACAGGCAATCTTGGAGCAAATGGAAATTACGACCGTTCAAACGTTTCCAAGAGAACTAACACTCAGTTCGTTATGAAACAGGTGGCCACCTCCCTGTGAAGCGTTACACAGTGAAGATGACGCAGAACAAGGGAGTTCGAATAAACAGAGGAAGGAAAACCAGAACGCCGGGAAGCGGAAACGAACCGACAGAAAGAAGACTAGATTTAAAACCACGAACTGATAGAAACAGAGTAAGCAGAAAAATAGGAAAGAAAGTTAGTTAAGAGCCGAGAGAAGTCGAGCTGACCTGAGGGCAACATCGAGCCAGACAGAGCTAGAGAGAGTCAGAGAGTCTGTGCACTCTAAGAAAGCTTGAGAGGTTCAAGTGAGCTCCTTGGCATAGACCTGTCATGTATGATTTTCAGATTGGGCTCATACTGCTGTGACCAGTAGAGGTCAAGTACCAATAAGGAGAGTTTGTGTACTCAAATCCTACTGATTCATATCTGTTGAGTGCGACTCAAATTGAGCTCACTGTTATAAAGAAACTCTGCTTTGAGAAAAAACATAATAGAGAGGCCACCACTGAAGGATGGATCGGGAGACGTAGCCCATGAGTATTGGGTGAACTCCTTATTAAACTTGTTGTGTTTACATGTTTACCTGTTATGTTTTCTCTAAACTGCTTCAGTGTCTGTGTATTTCGCAATCTTATTGAACCATTGCATAAAATAACATAGGCACATCCATGCACATGAGTTTGTAATACCTTTAATTCTTTGTCCTAGATAAATTCCAGATCAAGTGATATCAGAGCTCTAGGTTACTAAGGTTAGACAAGCTTGTGCTGGATTTTTTTGTTGAATGCTAACTATATCAAAGCTTAAATTACGAGAAGGAGAGTTGTTTGAAACTAACCCTGAAATTGGAAGAGTCTATCCTGAGAGGAAAATGTCAGAAGAAAGTCCCTTGGAATCAGACCCTCAGTTCATGGGTAGTTTCATGACCATGAGAGCCATGGTAGAGGAAATGTATAGAGAATTTAAGAAAGGTAGAGAGGAAGATGCATCAAACTCCAAAAGAGATAAAGGAGCGGAAGAATCTCTCCTCCATGACCACTCTAAAGGCAAAGGGAAAAAAGAAAAACTTCCCACACCTCCTAGTAGCCCTGAAAACAAAAAGAAGACATCTTTGATTAAATTAGATGTTAAATTTGATTTACCAATATATGATGGAGAGTTGAATGCAGAGAAGCTGGATAATTGGATTAGAGAGATTGATGTTTATTGCAGAGTGTAGAGCATCGATTCAGACAGTAGTAAGATTTAGCTGGCCAGCCTATGCCTTGGAGGGACTGCCTTGGTATGGTGGGAAGGCAGGACACAAGCTGACATGAAGAAACATGGTAAGATTCTTTCTGTCTGGAGTGAATTTGTTTTTGCAATTAAAAATCAATTCTATCCACTAGCCTATATGCAACAAGCCATGATGAGCTGGCAAACTCTTCAACAATTAAAAGGGAAAAGTGTACAAAGTTACACTCAAGAATTTAAAAGAGCTTTGGTTCTAGGAATTTCTGTAGACTCACCTGAAACTTTGTTGAAGTATATAGGTGGTCGATACAGCTACTTAAGACATACAATTCTCATGTTTAATCCCGCTAGCATAGATGAGTTATTTGTTCAAGCTACACATCTAGAGGCTAGAGGAAAGAATGTGAAGCCAAAATTTGGGGGATCATCCAAACCTACTGCAAGAAAGAATAAGAAGAAAAGAAAACAAAAATGGAAAAAGAGGAAGGCCAATACTGTCTAAAAGACCAAGTCTTCATGCACTCATTGTAAGAAGGATGGGCATGATGATGAACACTTCTGGATCTTGCATCCAGAGTTGAAACCCAAGAAGTTTGAGGGCAAGAAGAAGAAGACTACTGCAACTATTCAAAAGGATTTGGGGTCAGAATCAGATGATGAATGTGATGAAACAACAATCATAACCAAAAAGTTGTCCGCTTTAGAGAATGCATAAATCAAGAAGCAGGTACAGGCGCTGCTCGAGAAGGGGTTCATCAAACCTAGCACATCACCATGTGGGTCTCCAATTGTCTTGGTGAAAAAGAAAGATGGTTCATGGAGAATGTGCATTGATTACCGAGCATTGAATAAGATAACGATAAAAAATCGTTATCCACTTCCTTGCATAGATGATCTATTGGATCAATTAAAGGAAGCTGTTTATTTTTCCAAGTTGGAATTGCATAGTGGCTATCATCAGGTCAAAGTTGCAGAGCAAGATGCATGGAAGATTGCTTTCAAAACAAAGCAGGGATTGTATGAGTGGTTGGTTATGCCTTTTGGCTTAACTAATGCTCCTGCTACTTTCATGAGAGTAATGAATGATGTACTCAGACCTTTCCTTGATGATTTTGTCATTGTATATTTGGATGACATTCTTATGTTCAGTAAAACATGGGAAGAACATTTAAAGCATGTTAAGCAGACTCTAGATGTTTTGAAAAAAGAAAATATTTATGTTAAGCTCTCAAAATGTGAATTTGGAAAAACATGTTTGAATTATTTAGGTCATATTGTACGGGGTGATGAATTGAAGATAGATCCCTCTAAGGTTGCAGTCATTGTAAACTGGCCTAAACCTAAATCTGCTACAGAAGTTAGAAGCTTCTTAGGAGGAGCACAATATTGGAGAAAGTTTATTTCTAACTTTTCCTTAATTGCATCTCCCTTACATGATTTAACAAGATTGAACAAGGTGTTTTAGTGGGGAGGAAAACAACATAAAGCCTTCGACACCTTAAAGGAAAATATTATTACAACACTAGTACTAGCACTGCCCGATCTTCAAAGACCATTTGAGATTGAAATGGATGTTAGTGACTATGCCATGGGAGCAGTGTTGATGCAGCAGGGTAAACCCATATGTTATCATTCTGAGACATTTAATTCTGCAGTAGTGAACTATCCCACATACGATAAAGTATTGTAAGCATTAGTACAGAGTGTCAAAAAGTGGAAACATTATTTAATGGGAAAATAGACAATTATACATACTCACTATCAACCACTTCAATATTTTCACTCATAAACTAAGTTGCAACAATCAAGACACTATAGGTGGATGGGTTTTCTACAACAGTTTCATCTTGTCATCAGATATAAAGAGGGCATACACAATAAAGTTGCATGGATGGGTTTTCTACAACAGTTTCATCTTGTCATTAGATATAAAAAGGGCATACACAATAGAGTTGCAGATATGTTGTCTAGATCAATCATAGATGCATCCACTATACTTAAGCATAATTTAGTATTGCATGAAAGGTACATTGAACAATATGCTCAAGATATAGATTTTAAAGATGTCTATGCAACTTTAAGTCATGGAAAACAAGTAGAAGAATTGGATTATCATGTTAAGAACCTACTCTTGTATCATTTGGGAAAGCTATGCATTCCTCAAACAAAAAGAGTAAAGATAATTCGAGAAGCACACACTTCTCTAATATTAGGTCACTTTGGTGTAAGTAAAACAATTGCACAGCTGTAAAGATTTTGTTATTGGCCAAAAATGAATGAGACAGTTTCTAGATATGTAAGAGGGTGTACAATGTGTGCTAAAAGCAAGCCCAACAATAGAAAACTAGGCTTGTACACTCCACTACCAATTCCTTCTCATCCTTGGGAAAGTGTTTCCATGGAATTTGTTGGAGGACTGCCTAAATCTAGAAAAGGTCATGACTATTTATATGTTGTTGTGGATAGGTGTTGAGTCCCAAACTTGCATCTTCCCTATACACCTTTTTAGCCTTTTTTTTCCAGTTACCTGAACCTCCAAGCTGTCAAATCATTGCATATTAGTTTAAAAAGAGCATACAAAATGGTTTCCTAACTATGTCTTGTGACTGCTGTTTGATTTAGATTTTTTCTCAGTCAGCTGTGGAATCTTGTCACTTTCCGCAACCAACTCAACTTTCCGCAACCTTTTTGTTGAAGTCTATGTTACAGGTGTCTACTGGAGAATCCGTCCACATGGGCAAGTTGCAAATGATGTGGACATGGAACGTGTCCCCTTGGTTCAGCCAAATCACTCACAGAAGACCGTGGTCAAAGACAGTCAAGCGGTGGTCAACCTAAGAGTTTTACGGTGGTAGAACTCTGTTTTTCACCACGTGAAGACTTGCGTGGCAAATTCCTAAATCCTAGGAGGCGTGCTAACACCTGTGGACTGCTCCGTGAACCAAATCTAACAACCACCCTCTTTGGACTTAATTTTCACGGCTACCATATTGCTAGATTTCCGAACGTGGTCATTCACGTGTCTGTTTATTAACGCAGATTTTAAGAAGTAGTTGTGTCATTTCCTGTTATAAATAAAGCATTCTCATACGCATATTAGCTAGCTTTTTGTATGTAATTTTGACTATTTTACGAGCCACTGCGTCGTGACATAATCCTTATGTTATGATTGCATTTTAATACATGAGAAGACACTGTTTTTAAGCTCAATTCGTGGTTGATTTCTGATTGGCCGAGGTTGCAGAGGGCCCCTGTACACCAAGGTTCTGTAATTAATGTATAGTTTCATGCTTTCTTTATTTACGTTCCTGATGCCATAATCGTTTGCTTGTATATATTACACTGTTTATGGTATTCATGTTGATTGCTATCCATAGTTTCTTTTATGCTTTCTAATGAATGTTAACTGATCAGTGTCTTTATTTCAGGTTCTAATAGATAGCCCGGGCAAGTGCACATAGCTTTTTAATGACTAATGACATGATGGAATTATCTTGTCCTTCTGCTGATTTATTTTCTTAGTTCTAATTCCAACACTGTTTATTTCTTTCAGTTTTTTTTTGTTCATTTACTTTTTTGCAAGATAGATATTAGACTACTCATGTCATTTTCAGTTACCTCCTATAGCCAGAGTGAGTCAAATGGTGAGGGATTGAAGTATGAATGTGTAGTTTGATATTAGTTTATTTTTTTTTGAAAGTTAGTGATTAGATTATTCACGTCATTTTCAGTGACCTCCTATAGCCGGAGCGAGTCGAATGGTGAGGGATTGAAGTATGAATGCATAGTTTGATCTTAGTTTCATTTTATGCAATTTAGATATCAGATTACTCAATTTGTTTATGGTTACCTCCTATAGCCAGAGCGAGTCGAATGGTGAGGGGTCAGAATATGAGTTGATGTAATATGATTTAGTTTACCTTTGCTTACAGTTTTTGAATTGCTTTGAGTTCAGTTTTCTTTTTATACAACAACAAGGATACTGGGTTTCATAGTCACTAGCTCACTGTTTGGTTTAATTAGAATTTGGGTACATTTTTATTTTCTCTTAGTAATTGATTTCATCATTGCAAGTTTGAAAAACTTTTTGAAAACTTTGAAGTTTGGAAATTATTTTAAAGGTCACCATTTCCTTGAACACTTATATCCATACTTGATTTTTAGAATTGTCATCTCACATGAGGGAATGAACAAGAAGATAAACCCAAAAACAAACCAAAAATAAAAAATGACAAAGAAGTAAGAAATCGGTTATCTTGCAGATATAGTGCACTTCACTTTAGCAGTTTACGACTCCCGGATTGACAATTTATATAGCAATTTAGGACACACTAAATTGACCAAACAGTCTCTATGTCTTTTTCCTCTACCACTTTTTCTTTCTCTAATTCATGTTTCAACGTGACCAATTCTTGCTTCTCTCTTTCCATATTGTTTTGTAAGTTTATTATATTCTCTTTGAGGATATTGTTTTCCTTTTCAAGTTTCAGATTGGCCTTCGAAATTTCTTTTAACTTAAGATCATCAAATTGCCCTTTTAGCTGAATGAATTCAATTCTTTATTTCATGCTCATGAGTTCGCAACATAGAGCTCGGATGACCAAAAAAATGGAGTGGTTGTGGGGCTGAATGTGTCCATGTTTTTTCTTATCTATTTGATGGTGTAACTTTACTTTCTCCCAGCATTGGACTAGACCCCTCATGTGTTGATAAAATCACCTTGTTTTAACTGTTGATCACCCTCCGCCCTTCCTGTTCCTCTACTGGTGACTATAACTTGGTAGTAACACTTGCATTACTTTTAGCTGATTTCGGTAAGATCCAAGATAATTTTTTCTCTGTGATTGTCTCATATTTTTCTTTTTGTCATGTCTGCACCTTAAAATCCCCTTGGACTGCTTCTCATTCACAAAAATCAACTTTTCCTTTGTGTCAAATGCATTATCTTGATGCACCCTAGGCAAAAGGTGTTATGCTCTTGACCTGCGAGAAGATGCCAGAATACCAAATATATGAAGAAACACAAACCAAAAAACAGAACAAAATGATAAATAACAACATGTATTTTATTATTCAGAGATGAAATCAATGTTCACTTGCCTCTTTGAGGGGGCAACCTCCACTAGAGCAGGGCTTGATTACAAAATAAGATATGACACCCCTCAATGGGGAGTTTCTATCCTTTATATAGGATTCATACATGTAATACCATGGGTGAGTACCATGGTTCTCTTAATACCATCTATCTAATACCATGGTCCATTTGTATCTAATTGTGGTCCCTTTCTTTAAATGCGGGTCAACCACTTACAATTATTAATATGGGATTTAATGACTCTTTAACTGACTCAACCTTATTACTTAAATAAGGGGGTTAGGGTTGGACCCTAACATGCCCCCCCCATAAAAAAATCCTTGTCCTCAAGGTTGAAGCTGCGGAAATTGCTGAAGAATAGTGGTTGGTTCCCAATTCACATCTTCTGGAGAGGTATCTTTCCACTTGACAAGGACTTCCTTTATTGTGCGGACACACATATGTCATTATCACTTGTCAAGGACCTGTTCCGGTTGGAGCTAGATTGAACCTTCTTCATCCAATTCAGGTAGACTGGTTTGAATTCTACAATTGTTCCCTACCACTTTCTTGAGGCATGATACATGGAAGATGGGATGGATTTTTGCAGTGGGTGGAAAGGCTAGCTTGTAGGCTACATTACCAATGCATTGAAGTATTTGATAAGGTCCGTAGAATTTCAGAGATAATTTCTAATGACCCTTGTCCTTGAGTGATGTTTTCTTGTATGGTTGCAACCTCAAGAATACCTGATCCCCTTCTTGAAATGTGCACTCTGAATGATGTTGGTCTGCCTGTTGCTTCATGTGATTTTGTGCTTGATGGAGATTATCTTTGAGACGAGCTAGCATGGTTGCACGGTTCTGTAGGAGTTGATACACTGCTTGCACCTTAGAGCATCCAGGGATATACGAAGTAGGTGAAGGGGGGAGTTGACCATAAACTGCTTCATATGGAGTCATCTTGGTGGTGGCATGATAGTTAGTATTATACCACCATTCAGCGAAAGGTAACCACTGTACCCATTGATGTTTCTTTTCTAAAGTAAAGCACATGAGGTAGGTCTCCAGACATTTTTTGACGGCTTCAGTTTGACCATCCGTTTGGGGATGATAGGAAGTACTTAGTTGTATTTGGGTGCCTTGTAGCTTGAAAATTTCCTGCCAAAAGTTACTGGTGAAGATCGGGTCACGATCAGACACAATGGAAGTGGGCATGCCATGCAATTTGAAGATCTGTTCCTTGAAAGATTGAGCCACCATAGTGGGTGTAAAAGGGTGGGGTAGGGGGAAAAAATGAGCATACTTAGAAAGTCTGTCCCCAACCACTATGATGACTGACTTGTTGTCTGACTTCGGAAGACCAGTAATGAAATCCATAGAAACATCTTTCCAAATTGAGGCAGGGATGGGCAATGGTTGTAAAGTGCCTAGGGACTTGACTGTTTCTCCTTTGTGGCACTGAAACACATCACATTCAGCTACAAAAGTAAAAAATTCCATTTTCATGCCTGTCCAAGAGAAGGAACGATGAGTGTGAGCATAAGTCTTCTGAAAGCTTGCATGGCTTGCAGTGGGAGATGGGTGCAACTCTACCAAAATGCACATTTTGAGAGTGGAAGTCGGTGATATCACTACTCAGTCCTTGTAGCGAAGAATCTCATCCTTCCAAGAGTAGCCCGTTGCGGAGTTAGGATCTACTTGCTAGTTATTAATGATTTGGGAGAGAGAAGGATGTGAAAACCATTCCTTGCGACCTTCTTCAATCCAATCTGGAATGGGCAGAGAGATTGCTAGCAGGGTGCTATCCTCCTCAAATTAGCATGATAAAGCGTCTACTACAACATTTTCGTGCCCTTTCTTGTAAATTATCTCATAATCATATCCCATCATTTTAGCTAGCCATTTATTTTCCTGTGGTGAGGATAGCCATTGCTCCAAAAAATATTTAAGGCTTTGATGGTCTGTGCAGATTTGGAAACGCCACCCCAATAAGTATGGTCACTAGGTATCCACTGCATATAATATGGCCATCATCTACTTCTCATAAGTAGATTGTCCCAGATGTTTCCCACTTAGCTTTTGGCTGGTGAAGGCCAAGGGTTGACCTTCCTGCATTAAGGAAACCCCAATACCCTTACCTAAAGCATCACATTCAATGAAAAAAGATTTGGTGAAGTCGGGTAGTGCCAATATGGGAGTGGAACACATGGCCTGTTTGAGAGCTATAAACACTTGTTGTGCTCCATCAGTCCAGAGGAATGAATTTTTCTTGAGAAGGTGAGTGAGAGGTCTAATAATGCCACCATAATTGCTGACAAATTTGCGATAGTATCCAGTGAGACCCAATAATCCTCTCAAACTCTTCAAGGTCTTTGGTTGGGGCCAATCCTGCATTGCCTGGATCTTTTTGGGATTGACCCTGACACCTTCATGCCCCACAATGTGGCCCAGATACTTGACTTATTTCATGCCAAAAGAGCACTTGGACAATTTGACAAATAATTTATGCTTCCGGAGCAGTTGCAAGAGTAGGTCTACATGCTGAAGATGTTTTTCCCGGGTGAGGCTGTAGATGAGAATGTCATCAAAGAAAACAAGGACAAATTTTTTGAGATATGGCTTGAGTGGGTGCTTCATGAGGCTTTGAAAAGTGGATGGGGTATTATAGAGACCGAATGGCATGACCAAGAATCCATAATGGTCTTCATGAGTTTGGAAAGTAGTCGACTTCTTTCATGCGTATTTGGTGATAGCCCGAGCAAAGATATATCTTAGTAAAGAATTGAGCCCTATTTAGTTCATCCAACAAATCATCAACATCTGGGATGGGAAATTTATCTTTGACCGTCAGCTTGTTGAGGGCCCTGAAGTCTGAACACATGCACCATTCCCTATCTTTCTTGAGCACCATGACCACAGGTGATGAATAAGGATTGATGCTAGGACTAATGCCACCGGCTTCCAGGAGTTCCATGATGATTTTTTCAATTTCATTCTTTTGGGCGAAAGGGTATCTATATGGGTGCACATTCGGTGGTTGTGCCCATGGGACAAAAGTAATGCTATGATCATGTTCCCCTCTAGAGGGTAGAAGCTCATGAGGTTTGTCAAAGACTTGTAGATGGCTGTTTAAGACTTGCTGCATCTCAGGATGAATATGAAGAGTAGTGGGCTCAAAGGCTTGGATGGCATTAAATTGGGCGATAACGCCATGGCATCCATTTTTTAACAACTTTTCCATCTGATGCGAGTTGATGATAGAAGGAGTACCTGCCTAGAGTCCACAGAGGGTATGCGTATGGTCATTCTGCTTAAAGCTCATATATAACTCCTGGAAATCCATTATGATTGGGCCGAGTGTGCAAAGCAATTCAACACCTAAGACAATGTCGCACCCACCCATGTTGATGTAAAACATGTGGCTCTTTAGGTGGTAATCTCCCATCTGAATTTTGATATTTTCACAACAGCCTTCACATTTCATTGTCCCCCCATCAGCAATCTAGACCTGGAAATTAGAGACTGCTCTGACAAAACAATGCACATATTCTGCGACTCTCTGATGGATAAAGTTATGCGCGCTGCCACTATCAATCAATACTACTACATGGCGATGTTTAATAAAACCTTTGATTTTGAGAGTTTGGGGAGAAGAAATGCCTGCCAAAGCATGGAGAAAGATTATTGGTTCTTCTGGTGTAGTTGGGAGCTCATTGTTCCACTGGTTGTCCTCATCTTCCTCCTTTGGTCCCTCAAAGGGCAGGGCTTCCTCAGATGAATTGTGATCAGTAGCATAAATTTGAAAGAATTTTGGTTCCTTGCATTTATGCCCCGAGGAGTATTTGTCATCATAGTAGTAACACAATCCTTGCTTTCTTCTTTCCGTCATTTCTACAGGTGACACCTTTTGAACCCTAAGTGTTTGGATACTACCCTGAGCCTGGGTGGGACGTCCCTTGGCTATGAAATTTGGATGAGGCGACTGAGCTGCTAAAGCACGTTCCACTTCGATAGCCTTGGTGCAAGCTTCCGTTCATGTGGGTGGGTGGTGCATCTGGACGTGGGCTTAGATGGCGTCTTTGAGACCACTTATGAAACATTCCAAGTAGAATTCATTTTCTAGACTTGATGTGTGGAAGGCTAATGCCTCAAAGGCTGTAATATAGTCGTTTACTGTGCTCGTTCGTTTGAGCTTAGTAAGACGACCCAAAAAATTCGATTCTTGTTCAAAGCAGTCACAAATGGATTTTGCGAACATCTGCCAAGTAATTTTCCTTGGATAGCATTTTTGATGCCACTACCACCATTGCCATCTTTCTTGGTCCAAGTAAAGGCCTCCCACACGTAGCTTAGTCTCATCATCTCTGATGTAATTCAGAGTGAAATATTGGTCCATTTGTGATAGCCATATTGCTGGATTAGAGCCATCAAATTTGTACATGTCCAGCTTGGGTGGTCAAGGGTGGGAATGTTGGTGATTTCCATGGAAGTGAAGATGATGGCTAGATTCTCCTTCATGGTCTTCATTAAAACCATATGTCTCCGATTGTAACTCCGACCTGCCCTTTGTGAATGTGTCGTGTAATGTCTGGATTTGCCTCGTTAATTCCCCCAATCGTATTTCAAGGGACTCCATCTTCTCATTGGCCATAGCTTAAGCTCTAGTTTCTACCATACATAGATCCATGTCACTTGTTGTCACTGTGAAAAAATTTGGGACCACCCGAAAATTGAAGCTGACAAGTGAATGGTACCACCTCGCTCAGCCCGTCGTCCTAATTATTATGGGCTAAGTCTCTTATAAGTGAAATTTTTTTCTTTGTTTTTATTTTTGTTTTTTGTTTTTGTTTTTTACTCCAAAAGGAGTTATACTCCCCGCTTATCAATAATGCATTAGCTAATTTCCATAAAAGTTAATCCTACCCAATGTCCTACGAGAATCACCCCAGGGTATAGGAGCTACAAGCCTCCTTGCACAAATGGTCAGGCCTGTCTGCGAAACCCTCAACTGCAAAATGTGAGTAGGACTGTGATAGCGACAAAACCCCAGCTGCTAGATCTGAATGGTATTGTGGCGATAGACCCTCAACTAGTGGGTCTGATTGTTGCGGCGGTGACAGAACACAACCTGCTAGATATGATCTGGAAAAGAAGATGATGGGCGATCGTCAAAGAGACGAGGGAACTATGCTCTCAAGGAGTGTCAGGTGCTACATATTGCAATATACATAAGGGTCCAATAGTAGTACTCGTCCCAATCTTTCAGGGCACTAACTAAGTAGGATCAACTGTACCCTTAGTCGTACTACCTGACTACCCTATCGTACTCGGGCATAATCTCCCCGAGTGCTGTTCTCGGTGTACTGCAGTAGCAAGACGACCAACGATTTATCTACAATGAGGTTTCAGGTGCCTAGGGGGCTTTCAATATACCTAGAGGGTACGTGGAAGACAGTCCGTGTGTTGTTCTGACTAATGTGCTACTAGTCGAAGGGGTACCCACAAGGGTTACAAGGGAGTCTAACAAGTGTGACAACCTCTTGTATTTCCTGCATGCCTGCCTCCCCAAATCCGTAGGTTTATGCGCTCAACGACATATCCCATGGTTTAAAGACGCCGAAACACGTCTCTAGCCAAACAAAAATTATGCTAAAAATGGAGATACCACCAACCCTGGAAAGCACTATGTTACCACTTGTTATGCTCTTGACTTGTGAGAAGATGCCAAAATACCAAATATGAAGAAACACAACCTAGAACACAGAACAAAATGAGAAATAATAGCATGTTTTTTATATTCAGAGATGAAAGCAATGTTCACTTGCCTCTTCGAGGGGGAAACCTCCAATAGAGTAGGGCTTGATTAGAAAATAAGACACGACGCTCCTCAATGGGGAGTCTCTATCCTTTATATAGGATTCATGCATGCAATACCATGGGTCAATACCATGATTCTCTTAATACCATCTATCTAATAGCATGGCCCATTTGCAACTAACTGTGGTCCCTTTCTTTAAATGTGGGTCAACCACTTATAATTATTAATATGTGATTTATTGACTCTTTAACTAACTAAAACTATGACTTGACCTTATTACATAAATAAGGGGGTTAGGGTTGAACCCTAACAAAAGGGGGCTCCAAGTCCCACTTACATTCTTAGTAAGAGTGCTGGATAGGGCTCCCTATCTCCTCTCGAGATACAGAAATCGTGGTTCCAGGGTGTGCATCAACCCTCCTCTGAGAACCCCCTTAAAACAAAACCTAATATTCTCATTTGGAATCCATTTACTGTTTCCAAACTGTTTGATATGAATATTCCTGGATGCTTGTTTTCCACCAAAACCAATGTTTTTTCTACACTGGACCCCCCTGTCTCCATACTAAAATGCTTTTTCCTATAAAATTTTCTCTTTAACAAATATTTAATAGGCTCGATTTTATAGAGCTCTAGTTTGATGTTTTGAAGTGAAGACCAAAAACACAAAGAACATAATACGAAAATGAGGGAACTGTGGGTCCAACCTGTCCCTTTAGTTGAAAAGTTAATTCTGGGTATGACCTGTTCCTTCAGCTGAAAAAAGACCTCAACGCTACCCTCACTATGGGCCTCACTCCTCCACATGAAAAACCTCAATGCTCACACTCTTCCCTCAATTCCAAACACTCAGCCCTCATTGCCAAGTCTGTTGGGATCCAACTGCCAAAGGTCGGGCTCTGTCACAACTCTCACCTCACATCTCCCTCACAGCTCCCTCAAAGCTCTCATCACAGCTCTCACGTAGCTCCCTTGTAGCTCACATCACCGATCTCCCTCACAACTCACAACAAATATCCCTCGCAACCTTCCCTCAGAGCTCCCTCACTCTTCCTCGCAACTCACAAAAACTCTCTAACAACTCACAATAGCTCCCTCATTCTCCCTCACATAACACTCCCTCACTCTCCAACAACTCACAAAATCTCTCTAGTAGCTCACAGCAGCTCCCACGGTCATGGAACACTCCCTCACTCGTAGAACACTCTACTCACAAAAAATGAACACCATAGCTCAACAAATCTCCAACAACCAAACACTGTAGCTCAATAGTTCTCCGATAACTCTTGAGAGAGAATTATTAAAACTATTAAAAACTAAAAACTATATAATGCATAAATAATTTCATTGTGTAGAGCTCCACATAATGAAATTAGGTTCACACGTTGATAAATAAATGCGCAATGAACTTAACCTCTCATTGGCATGTTGGTCCATTATGCTTTTGCTGCAGATTTGATAGGTCGGTGTCGGGACTGTATCATGGGTGGGAGCCTTGTTGCTATCCACCAGAGTAGTGTCACCCAACTCCTATGTTTTATGACTTTTCCTTATTTACTGATCCCTTATGTCAATTAAACCTTGAATTCAGACTACCGACAAAGCCCACCATATGCAGTCCTTTCGTTTTATGGCAAAAACTAGAGGGTCACATGTTATTTGAACTTTCTAGAGAGCTTAGCTCATTGATAACAATATCTCGAGTTTGATTCTTGCAGCTCTTGCTAATTGCATAGGGTTTACTCAACGTTAGCTTGATAGTAACCAAATTTTATAACAAATGCCATATTTCAGAATAATTAACTCCGCACTTTAATGAGTGGGGACATCAATTGAAGGCAGTAGTCTATAACGCGACTTTTTGAAAGTCTTTCCGGCGGATTTTTCCGGTCAAAATCCAGCCGCAATTTATTGGAATCCCAAGTTTGATGGCTAGTTTCTGCACAATCAATGGCTCCCAGGGGTTTTCCAGGGTGCTGAATCCAAATATGCAGTTAAAAAACCATTTAACTGCTAAAAATCAAGATTTGACCTCATTTCTTCCGCCGGATTCCGTCACCGGAATCTCCAAAAAGTCGCATTATAGACAACTCCCAATTGAAGCACATAACACTTCAAGTTCACATACCTTAAAGGGAGATATTTTGGGAATAATTATTGATAATAAATTATTAATTAGTTCATTAATTTCCCAACTCCCTCAAAATCTGTAAATACGTACAATTCGTAATTGACACAAGTTCAATGAATGGGTGACCGAGAAATGGAGGAATCCGAGACTGTGTGGCCATGGTAGATGAACTCCCTTTAGAAGCTAAATTTCTTGGCCAATGAAGTTTGATAGTAACATTATGGGAAAAGGATGTTTCAACATGGTGTACAAGGCTAAGATGGGAAACATGGACATGCTAAGAAGCAGCAAGTGTCCAAGGTGCCAAGAATATGCACAGAGTCGCCTCCCCTTTTAGATTCAATTCAACGGAAAGTGCCCAGACATCGATTTGTTGAAATCTTATGGACCTCACTGCAACTCGATTTAACTTATGTCAAGTTGATGGATGATTCTATTGTGTATACTATTGCAGTTCCGAAGAGATTTACGTAGCCTATTGTGCATTTCTTTTTAACTGCACGAAGCTAAGTTCATTGTGCGGAGCTACGCACGATGAAAGAAAACACTCCATGAACATAACCACAACGAAAAATTAATCATAGATGGTTAGCCAAAACCTTCACACCATCCCATGATAGCGAGGCTTTGTGGATGTGCTTTTTCAAATAACATGTGAGAACGATCATATAAAGGGGGAAACCAAATCCATACGGGAAATAATTAAGGCAATGGTTATTTAAGCATAATTTTTACACTTAAGGAGTGTTATTTTAAATGTAATTTTAGTAAATCGATGCAATTAATGATTGTGTGGAGGCTCACTAGTAATTATATTCATAATAAATTATAGAATAGACTCCATCATGAAACATATCGCATAATATCTTACTCCGAAAATTGTGTGGAAGGAAATTCAATGTATTAAGGTCCGCATAATGAGCTAAACTTCTGCACATTGAATTTCCTTCTGCACAATAATCTTCTTTTTGCACTCCTTCCTTGAATCATGAGTATCTGAGTCACCTTCACATTTCCCACTTAATTAGTTGTAGAGACAGGCAGTATGCTGCATTGCAACTATTCTTCTTGTTTGTTTAATAATGAACCAACATAAGTCATTTATATCTATGTTTATTTTGTAGTAGTGCAATATGAAGATTACAATCTTTACTTCCTTTCCATATTTTAATGTTTTAAAATATTGGGAGTATCCTTAGGTTAATCATACATTTTCAATGTCTCTAAAATAATGAGAAAATCCTTAAATTTATTTTATATTTTAATATTTTTAAATAATTATTATAATTTAATGTTTTTAAAAGAATGAGGCAATTTACTATAATTTTTAATTTTTCAGAGTTGATCTTGTAAAATATGGCTTTGTATCAAAATCCTAGCAATTGCATTTCTTGTGGACCTCCAACTTCTCTTCCTATGGCTAGTGCCACAGGAGGGTGCATATATTTTTTATTCAATTGGATTCTAGCAGGTTATAATCATGGTGGGAAACCTTTTGCCTTTATCCCTAATTTCTGGCCAAAACTCTAATTTGGAACAACAAAAAAGTTTTGCATCCTAATACACTATAAGGGAAACAAATGCCAAGAAGTTTCCTACCCAAAGCAGTAGTAGATCCAAAATTTGAATTTCAATCTGTATTGGGGAATACATCCAATACACACTACACCAAAACTTGATTGGAATTTTTTGGGTATCCAGCTTTAGAGAAAGTAGTCTCCCATTGGATCTAGCTAAAATGGAAACCCAAGGAGTGGATTAAACTAGAACTAAGAGAAAAAGGATTATTGACCGTAGTATTTGAAAATATTGAAGATAAAACTAGAGGCTTTGAAAATGGTCCATACTTCTTTAACTTCATCGAGCTATACCTTCCTGTTTGGATAGAAATATTCATACCTCATAAGGAATACTTCAACATAACTCCAAACTAGACATGGATGTATTCATTGCCACGAGAGTTCTAGGATGAGGAAAATTTAGTTGGCATTGACAATGCCCTTAGCTAGATTTTCAAAGCTTCAGAGGAAACAAAACAAGCCAGGTGTATTTCTTATGCTTGTTTTTGTTTTTACATGAATATCTCAAAATTGCTTCCAGATTCCATTGCCATTTACTATTAGGGTGAGCTCTAGAAGCAAACCATATATTATGAACACATATCCTTCCATTGCCAAGGATACAATGAGTTGACCATATCAACACAAATTTTTCTCTTTTATCCACAAACACCAACCTTATTCCAATCCCTTCCTCAAATGAGGATGGCTTCACAAAATCATGAGGCAAGGGAAAGGGTTCAAAAAACCCTTCCCCACAACCTACTCATATGGGGAGGAAACTTCCCACTAATAATTGTTTCGACTTCCTTTCCTCCCTATAAAACCAAGCCTTTTCTTCAACTTTTCTATCCCTAGAAGTTTATATGTCTAATTTTGATCCACCTATGCCCACCTCTTCCATGACACACCTTTCCTTTGTTGTGCTCTTGCATGCCCCCTTACACCAAGTTATCCAAAAAAGTGGCTCTGATGCCTCCACAGATCTTAATGAGTATATGGATCTAAACTCTTTTGACATTCTTAAAAATCACAAAATCCTTGAAAGGAAAGGACCCCAATACCCTCCAAGAACATTAATTCAAGGTCATTGGGCGATCATAATTAAAATCCCATCAATCTACACCAAAATCATCACCAAGTCAATAAAACATAGGAATATTAGGAGTGAAATCCTAGCTAATGAAGCTAATAACAAAACCACAAAGGAAAGAAATGAAAAAAGGTAGGAAAATTAATCAACATATCTTGGAAGAATTGGGAGATGTGTTGGTTAATTCAGGGTGAATAAAATTGATCTAAAAGGTTTAGTCTACCACCAATAGATCTTTGACATGAAAATCATCTCTTGGAATATTAGAGGCCTCAATTGAAAAGGAGAATAGAGGATCCTTGATGAAAAATGGTTTTATGAAAACCCTACCTTCATGATGGTTCAGGAAACCAAATATTCAAGTGATGTAATTAATAAAATAACCAATAAATGTGGTATATATTGTAAGTCAATAGGAATCCATGCCCAATGTAAATCCAATGATCTTTCCATAATTTAGAATGCTCGGAAAGTTCTCATGTTAAATATGTTTGATACACTTAGAATCCTGATTGTCCAAATCCAACTCATTGACACCATAGAGAATTTATACCTATCAAATGTCTATGGACCACCCCTTCCAAAGGAAAAAACCCCTTTTCCTCCACTCAATTACCAACAACAGTAATCTTCTCACCCCCTCTCCCTAGATCCTAGGTGGAAATTTCAACCTAGTAAAATCCCTAGAAGAAAAGAGATGTGGTATAAGAATACTTCATGTTGATTCTACCCAATTTCAACCTAGTAAAATCCCTAGAAGAAAAGAGATGTGGTATAAGAATACTTCATGTTGATTCTACCCAATTTCAAGAAATAATGGAAACTTCTCATTTGGTTTATTTGGATAATATAAATGGAACCTTTACTTGGAACAAATAGAGAGGAGGTTCCCAACAAGTGACATCTAAGCTGGATCAGTTTCTAGTCACAAAATCCATCATGTCCTAAGACATCTTACTGGAAGCATCTGTTCTCCATAGTTAGGACTCTAATAAATGGCCTCTATGTCTTAAAATTGACATCAGAACTTGTCCCGAGAATATACCCTTCCATGTATAAAAGTTTTAGTTTCATCATCTAGACTTCCAAGTCAACATAAAGACTTGGTGGGAAGACCAAGAAACTTTGGAGGGCACATCAATGTATAAACTCCAACATAAACTCAAGTACATCAAATGACAACTCAAAGGCTAGAACAAATCAAAATTTGGAAACATTTTGGAGGAACAGAAAATAATGGGAAAGAAGATGGAAACTATGCAATAGAAATCCATCCTCCAAGGAAAATCAGAGACACTAATTAAAGAATATTTTGACACTCTTAACGAACTCAAGGAATGTCGAAAGCAAGAGAAATGACTATGGAAACAAAAACCAAGGGTATGATGGCTTAGAGAGGGGGAAAGAAACAAAACATTCTTCCATAAATCCATGTTACAAGATTTCCATCACAATTACATTTCTTCCCTTAAAAATTATGGAGTTAAATTAAAGGAGCATCATGATATAGCTCACAAGAAATTCTAATAGTACCCTTTCCCAAAAGACAACAAACGACCCAACATATGATTAAGAATATCCATTCCTTGGTAATGCGAGAACAAAATGAGGCTCTTCTCAGAGAAATATTCTTTGAAGAAGTGGAAGTTACAATAAAAGTGATGCCTTGTAATAAAGCTCCCAACCTAGATGGATTCACAGTAGAATTTTTTCAAAATTGCTGGTCAATAGTGGGCCAAGAAATTTGGTAGGCAATGGAAAAATATAGAAAAACAAAATCCATTTTAAAATCCTTAGGCACGACCTTCACCACACTAGTTTTGAAGAAAAACAAGGAGAAGGATCCCAATGGACATGGTCCCATTTCCTTATGCAATGTCATATACAAATTTATTACCAAAATCATAGCCACCATGACTAAACCTCTCCTTGCATGGCTCATATCACAGGAGAAATATGCTATGTGAAAGGACGCAAAATCCTACACGGTATCATGGTCATCCATGAAATTTTGCCATCTCTAAAACTCTCTAAGAAACCTAGTATGTTTCTCAAATTAAATACCTCAAATTCCTTCAATAATCTCAACTAGAAACACCTCTTCAACATTGTCAGAGCCTTTAGCCTTGGTAAAGAATGGATTAAATGTATAACAAGCTGATATCATCAACCTTATTTACTATCCTTGTTAAAGGTTCCCCTAGCAGTCCATTCATATCTTCCAGAGGGATTCAGAAAGGAGACATGCTTTCACCTTTCCTTTTCATATTAACAGTAGAAGGGCTGGGAAGAGCTCTTAAAGCAGTGAAAAATATGAACAAAATAAAAGGAATTCAATTATTTGGATCATACCTTCCATTAAATAATCAATAATTGTTTGACGATACAATGGGCATGGGAACTCCTAACATCCATGAGGCCAGGAGCTTCACTCAAATTCAAGAAAAATTCCCCCAAGATTCAAGTACAAAAATCAACAAAACAAAATTTCAAGTATTCATTTTTAATACTCCACCTTATGCTCAGAGACATATAACAAGAACCCTTGGGTTCTAAATAAGCAAAATCCACTCAAAACACCTAGGATATCAACTAGCTAATAGCTCCCTCTAATGGAGTTTACGGGAGGAACTTTTAATAAATATCAATAACTAGCTAGAAGCTTGGACATTCTACTCCCTTAATGTAGCATGACAATTAGTAGTTCTAAAATCAATTGTTCAATCCCTCCCCATTTATCTCTACTTTATAATAATGGCATCGACCTTTATTCTACAAGAAATTTGTTAGCTATAGCGCTCTTTCCTATTTGAAGGGGCCAACCCAGAAAATAAATGGTCAATAGTTACATGGGACAAACACTATTTTCCAAGACTAAAAGGAGGATTGGATTTGCGTGACCCCGCCACCTTAGAAAAATTCCTAGGAGTCAAAACATGGATGATATGGATACAATGAGGCTAACATCTATGGGAATGCATATGGCATTGGAAATATGCCCCTCACACTCCCCTCAACATCTTATCCAAAGGTATTCCCCCCTTTCTCTCTCATCTATATGGACTTTGGTGAAAAAAGGAATGCATATAATTTAGCAACATTGCTTTTGGGAAGTAAGGGATGGGAGCATTGCTATGTTATGGGAAGCTCCATGACAACATATCCCTAAACTCCAAGATAAATATTAGCTAGATATCTTACACCTACAGATGATTTCTCATGGTCTAATAAATATATTTAACTACTGGAGCAACCTTGACACAAGCTAACAATGGAGGCAATGTCTACCACAAGAAGAATGGCACTCCGAGCCATAGGAGGAAATGTGGAATTAGCTTTTGCATATCCTCCAACATAAAATAATCACACACTCCTCCTAGCAAGATAAAATTCAATGGGGTACAGTTCAAAAGGCTCCTTCATCATTATATAAGCATATCATTTGGAAGTAGTGCATTAAGAAATACCAAGAGAAGGTGTCAATACTAAACACTTGGAGGAAAAATACATGGCCAAAAAAAACCTCCTTTTTGTGGCTTCTAGTTCAAATAATAAACTTAACATGGAACAATATCAAAAAGTGTAACCATCAAGGACCCTCTAGATGGCCCCTCTGACTCCTTAACTCTGGAAGTCTCAAACATTTATTTAATAGTTGTACCTTTGGCTTCAATTGCAAGACTACCTTAATTTCTTTGATCAAGACTTGCTTAACGTTTTGTTGTGTTATTCAGTAACCCCCCATTTATTGATTTAATAGTTAATGTTCTATTAGTAAATGGGTGCCCTTTCTTAAAAAAACCCTCCAAGAAAAATTTAGCACTTAGGTGCTTTCTTTTAAACTTTTAGAAATAAAGCAAGATATCAAGTCAAAACCCTCTAAGATTAGCAATTCTTGCCTTTTCGTATACCGCTGGACCAAGTGTGTTAAAGGGTTAATTACCCAACATAATCCATGAATTGCAATGGAAGGGATCACCACATTTAAATTAGATATCATTAGAATTTTCATTCAAAGCTAAGACTTAAGGCATTTCCTATAAAATGAAGTGCTTATTGCAATCACACATCGACTTTCACAAAGCATGCAACTCACAAAGCATGTCGTAATAAGCGAAATACAATATTGCGGTAGAGCGAGTCATTACTTATCACGACACTTTACTTAAAAGCCAATCTTATGAACTGCGAGAGTTCCTGAAGTGTGATAGAAACTAGACCCAATAAAAGAAAATATTATAAATTATAAGTTAAGTCCGATAGTTAATGAAAAGCACTTTATGAAATGATTACTCATTTAGGAAAACTACACTCTAAATGATAAAGAATACGCTACTCGTCTCACATCTCGTATCCTGCAGAATATTAAAAAACTCTTGGAAAACGCACGACCAAAAATGCGATATTGTGATAATCTTATCACAATCGCAAAAATTGACGTTCTCACAGTTTAAACTTGCCACTTTAAAGTTTATCTTCCCGATTGAAATGTGGTAGTTTAATGAGTAATAAAGGAAATGATAAGAGACCTTAGTGTTTATTTAATAAGTCTAACGACATTTATGTTAAAGGGCGGCTCGACGAGATACAATATCTTTTCGTTTGTGTTTTGAATAAAAGCTCCTTTCTTGTCACCTTTTTGAGGTTAATTGTATCATTTAATTCTCACTGTTATTCTCGCTTGTGTTTATCTGATAACTTCCATTTTTCTCCATTTCAGGAAACCTCTGTAGAGAACATCGTTAGAAACAATGGTGAAGAAGGGAAAGGCAATTGCATCTGAGAAATTAGACATGGTGCTACTTTTCTCTGATACCACATGTAGCAAGGATGAAGGAACCATGACATGGGAGGTCATGTATAACTTGTTAGAAGAAGAGAAGCCCAAGCCACTGGTAACAAAGGCCATGACAGATGCTCAGGAGTCATTTGATACCCCCTATTCCAAAACAACATGTTCATTCCTGCATCAAATAGTTTCAAGACCAAAGATAATACCATACCCAGATATGGTCAAATGGGTAATTGACGAGGTAGACGTCTCAGACAGAACCTTCAAGAATAACATACAAGAGGTCATGGGGTCTTTCTCAGCAGAAAATATACGACTAATGTACCAGTTACCAAAGCCTCAAAAGCTCTACAACAAATAGTTCCTTGAGTAATTCACCAAAGAAAATGAGTACTCGTCAGATGTCACCAGAGCTGGAAATCAAGCGGAGGCAAGTTCAAATGGGATAAAACTGGTATGTACTCAATGACATCCATTTCTCCCCCTCATAGTTTCACTACAACAATGATATGTAGGTTATTCGATAGACCTGATAGCACCAAGTTTTCCATGGAATGGCTCTTGTTAATAGATGCAGTCGTGAATGCAACAATTATGAACTGGGCTCAAAATTTTATCAGACAATTTTTCAAATGCCATTATAGAATATAGAAGAAATAGAAGTCCCTTTTAAAGGAATTTTCCCCCTTTCTTCATGAGTGATTTTGTTATGGATGCAATTTGTTTTTGTTCTCAATTTCCCAATATGGGATGGAAGTGGACTGTACAGAACCTGCTTCCCATCCATATATACCATAAAATTTTGTGGGAATCTCAATTCCACCCCCATTTTTATAAAATATGTCAAGGGGTTATGCTACCTATTCATAAAGCAATATTCGATAGAGCTGCCCCTAGGTTTTCTAAAGAGGCCGAAGTAGATATCTTGCCACTAGCCAGATGGTTTGGGGAAGAGACATTCACCTACATCAGAGCTTTTGGGAGCATTTCTTCTTCGCATGTCATCCCATATTATGTCTTCGACAAAATAATGGCTAGAGAAATAGCCTACCAAACAACAGGGGAATGCAGATTGAGTAGAGGATTGAAAGAGCAAAAGAAGGCTATTTAGCCCACATTCCCATTACAATGTGGTGCTTTTCACTACATTAAAAGAAGCAGAGATTATTATGTCTCTGAAATTAGCTATAGTTCCAGGAAGGAAATACGACCCAAATGGCACTGTTAAGGAATTTACTTTTATGGTAAAAGTAAAATAATTCACCCATGAAGAGGATGCCTTTGACGACCACTTCCTACAGGTAGAAATATTTTCACAATTTTTGCATATGGCATCACTACTTTTGACCTCGAAAGATATTAACACTTTCCATGTGTACAGGAAAAAGAGATTATTAAAGGTCCCATTGGAACTACTACAGATTGAACCAATAAGGGAGCCAACTCCTCACGTAAGCTTGGAGGGAAGCTCCAAAGAAAACTCTGAAGAAGAAACCCAAGAGAGGTCGAATCATGAGTTAGAGCACTCAGAGTGATAGTCTCAAAATGGGGGAGGAAACACAAATAAAGAGTCTCAAAATGACACAACTGAAAGAACAAAGGAGACGACCAAGCATGCCTTAGCAAAGAAACAGGCATAGGCTTCTTCTACTTTAACTCAGTTAGGTAAAGTTCCAATCATTGAATTGGAATAGGAATGGAAGAAGTTCAATAAAAATCTCCACACAGACACAAACCTTGAACAAACATTTGAAATGAAAACTCCCAAGCAAACCTTGCATAAATAAAATCAAGAAACAATAGGGGAAGGAGCTACAGGAACTCAAGATATTGAGATTATTCCTGTTTTTACTAATTTAGAAATTTTCTTAAGAATTGAGGAAATATCTCCGTTATATTTATCCTACAATCCTACCCACAATGCTGTAGTCGAAATACAAAGAAAGAAAAGGAAATTAGACACCATGGTTGTTACAACTCCAAAAAATGAACCAATGGATATTGTATGGAAGGACTCACCTATCGACCCATCTGAGAATATCACAAAGATGTCACAGTTCACAGGAGCCTATGCCACAACAACTATCAACAAAGTGATAGAGGTCTAAATGCTACTAAAGAAAAGGGAACATAAAATTTTGCTGCTATAACAACAATTAGCCCAAGAAAAATCTAATCAACAAGCATAATTACAAGTAGCCCAACTCCAAAGAGAATTCGAACAGATGAGGATACAACACCAAGACACCTTACCATAAAAGGATTTTCAAATACAAGCCATGATGGATAAATTCAAATATAATCCATAAATTGATGAATTTATCAAAGAATCACTCAGCCTCAATTCCCCACTAATGCAGTAAAAGGAAGTATTTTTCCAAAAAATCTCACAAATAAATTCGTATTGCGAGACTAGTGATAAATTAACAAACCAAGTTATTGATATGAGGTCTGAGTACAATGAAATCCACAAAATGGTTTCTGAATTTATCGCCTGGTAAGAATCAGAGGATGGAAGAAAGGCTGACCTACCAAAGCTGGAAGAGACTCATAAAGATATTTTGTTTACGGATTGGGATTCTCGATTCAAACAGGCAAAAAGGGAAACACCGATAGCAACAAACAACATAATAGAAGCCATTAATGAAAATATTCATGGTGCTAATTTCTTCAAGGAGTGTGTACCAGGGTTTCTTCCAAATATCAAACAACTAGAGCAGCAGTGGAAACATGCAACGTAAGAAAAGGAGGAGGAAATCAAATAGTTAAACAGGCTGGATTGGGAAGCATACTGGCAGTTTCTAGTAAAACCACACAGCCAGTAGATGACTCTAAGGTGTTTAACAACCTCTACACAAAAAATGGTGCCAGTATTGACAGATGCCATATTTGTTGAGCTATTAAAATCTGTAATCGGCCAGCTGCCTCAGCTCACGCCAATGACTGATAATTGCGACTTTAGAGATCAAGTTCAAAGGAGTTAGTCATTAATTTATTGTTCTTTTAGATTTATTTTTGCATATTGTGAGGAAGTTTGTTTTAAACCTCCTCATCTATTTTTTTAATAATCTATTTTGATACATATAGTTTAGTATTTAAACCCCTCTCATGTATTTAGGGAGGGGTCCATAAATTTTTATCAAAAACACTTTTTAAGACATCACACTTCTGTACATTTGAGGAGGTTTTGATGAATTGAATGGAACACGATCTATTTTTCTTTAAATATCTAGCATGTTCTACTAAAATGCACTTTTGTACTCTTAGAACGTGTTGGATTGAATGAGATTGGGTCAATATTTCTGAAGCACATGAGTAGGACTTATCATATATGGTAGTTTTATTGTATGATAATGTTTTATTTATGTATTAAGCAATAATTCTTCTTTCAATTGTTTTGTGTATAAAAGTCAGAATTATAGTCACATTATTGCACTTCTGTATGATGTTAGCTTTGATTCCGTTTTGAATACATGAACGGTTTTTATATGTGATATATTTTTCTCAATCGTTTTGTCCAACTATTTATCCCAAACGATTATTATTAAATGTTTTAATTTCTTTTGGCAGTTGAATGATCTTTATTACCAATTGCTGTAAGACATCATTGTAGATCACATATTTATTCCCAGGTATATTATAGTTAGATAATGTTAGATTAAAGAGATATGGATGTGTTTAGTAGTTAGATTAGATTAAACTTAGTTTATTCATTTCCCACTACATCCTATATCATTCCATCAACATTATCAAATCAACCCTTTTTGGGAAACTAGTTCCATTATCCCCAGTCGGAGCCACTATACCAAATGTAAAAGGAGCTGCTTTCAAGGTTTAGACCGGGTGGTTTACCCCCATGTTGTCGCAATGAATTTTGAGGCTTCAACTTTTTGGCACTAGAAGGAGGGCCTAACTATGAATGGCAAGGAAATCTAAATCAGTAATCCATTCTAAGAGTAAAACTCCCTCACCATCATCTCCAACTTTTCGGTCGCATTCTAAATCCCCAAATCCTAGGTGTGAAGTTGTAAATAAATCCTTAGAATCCACTACTATTATTCCAAAGAAATTAGATCAGTCTTCTTCTACAGAAATTCCAGAAGTTTAGTCTTTAATCCATAAACTGCAGGGGATTTCTCTATCTCAAGAAGAATCTGAATTATCCCAAGCTAGTGTTTCTTCTCAGTTTCCTTCCTCATAAAGGTTAACTAGGTCATAGAGTGAAACAATTGGGATCCCCTCATTTGAATGCCCTCTACCAAATCCTCGAAGGAAAACTAAGAAAACACAATCTGAAGTTCATAATGAGATTCTATCATCATCACCTGAAACACCTTCATTCATTCCATCATCTTCATCACAAAATCAATCATCCACCTAACAACTCCAGACTGTGATTTACATTGGTACTGGAGCACAAGCCTCCTCTACCCAATCACCTTCAACTACTTGAACATCTTCCTCTACACAGATATCCACGATGGCTCAAGGACCATGGACAAATCTAGGAGCTATTCGAATGGAGGGACCATTACACCCACTACTTGTGCATCCAATGAAATGGTTGCCAAAATTTAACTAATGAGATGAATATTGAACAAAAATAAATCATCTCATATTTATTAAAATGATGTAAAACTAACACTAATCATAAAATAAATTCCAAATCACTCATTACATATGATTTCATCAATATTTAACAATCTTATGCTCAAGAAAGAAACCTCTAATAAATTTAAGGGGCTCTTCTTCTTTGTAGAAAAGGAGGATTTTTTTATGATCACAACAAATGATGAACCAATGAAAAATTATTCATTACTAACCAAATCCCAAAGTCTTATAGTTATCTAAGTATTACAGATAAGATTGTGCAGTTGAGTTTTATTAGTTCTCAATGATCATAGGTCCAACTTTTAAGATAATAAGATTTAAGATATAGTATGAAAAAGTAATGATATAGGTCTTAAGGTTACTTTAAGGCCATTCTTTAGCAGAAAATTTATGGAGTTCGTTTTTACTCTTGACTTCACCCACACATGCTTCCTTTTTATTGTAACACTATAGAGTAACCATCATTATGTGTAGACACAAAACCTAGTTTGGTTGACACTTATTTAGGCAGAATGCCCCATTGCCCATGAGCGTCCATAGCCCTGATGGGTTTTCCTAGTGGTATCATAGGTCAATACCCGTTGCTAGTAGTGTCCATAGCCTCGACGGTTCAACCTCTTAAACCTATTTTACACTAAAGGCTCTAGTCCCATGTTTCCTACCATTTTAGGTTTATATTATGGACATTGATTTTGCAATTGGTAGATGGGGGAGAAGCTTTAGAAAGCCACTTAAAGACATAGGCTGACACATTTCACAGTGACTTAGAATACCTACAAAATGTCTTGAATGCATAAGGTACTCAAAGGACATAGCATGAATGGGTCATTTTTAATGTAAGATGGATGATGCTGCCAAATAATAACCAAAAGATACCTAAGATCCTACTAATCATAGTTTTCATGTATGCGTTCACCTTTAAAGTAGTGTTCCACTATGAGTAGATACTTCATCAATTCTCTTGAAAGTCTTAATTAACATGCTCATATATTATGCTTTGTTCTTATGGTTATAGTATTCAAATTGATTTTTTTCTAATTGGTATCATTGTATGGACCTCTTAACTTTGTTTTAATCCCCTCAGTATGCTTTGGTAACTATATTTTGAGAAATTTCTTTGTTTTAATAATAAAAAATCTATATGAATAAGAGAAATAAAATTCTAAAATAGAAAATATATTTCAGCCGTGAATAGTTTGAAATTATCAGTAGATTCAACTTCTATTGATCTGAAAATGCGGAAGAATATCGTTCTCTGACACTTGAAAAGATAGAAAATGGGTATTTTAAAACATCATGTTAATTTGGTGTTTCCTCAAGCACAAATCAATTCACATGTGAAAATTAACCATAAATAACATAACACAAATAATCACGCAAACATCAACGACACCAAGATTGATAACGGAGTTCACCCCTCTTGGGCCACGTCTCTGGGCTCTGCTCAAAAGGCTAAGCTACTTATATTTCAGTATTTAAGAAGAGGTACATAAATTTGTTGTTTACAATTGCGGCTATTTCCCCTTCAGGGAAATGTCCTCCTTCAGAGAACTCTCACAATATCACTTGACATTCTGCAATCAAATTGTCACCTACAAAAAACAAAGTGTCTCCTACAAAGACTCTAAATCTTAACTGAAATTGTGCAATAATGCATCAACAATACATCATTCAATTACCTGTCTCAACTTGAATTAGAGAGACAACTGTTTATGCAATGACTTATGAAGAATTCACTGCTGCAACTCTCGAACAAGCTCTGCCAATGATTTTGGAGTGCACCTAAACCCCTGTTTCGGTTCTTCAAGCGCCCAATTTGAACTCTGGATGACTTTGGAATGCCAATTACAAAATGAGCTTATAACATGGCTCACATCAACAACTTCGAGCTGCACAATTCCCTTCTCATTTCGATGGCACAATGGCTCAATGTCTTCTAGCTAACAAAGCTAGAATTCAACACCACCCTGGGCTTCACTTTCCTTTGACTTTGAATGGTTTCACTGACTACCTTTTATAAGGTTTTAGAAATTATAAGTTTAGAGTTTGTTGCAACTATATTGCAAACATAGGAAATTGTGGAATGCATCGCATATCCAAAGTTTGTACAATACATCGGATTAACAAATCTGCACCATATTTAAATATGGTTTTAACAATATATTTTTAGCATGGCACAACCACCATAAAGTTTCTTGAAAGCTCGACGGTGTGGGTCTTTCACTATATATATATCAAATTCGTTGTAAAACTATGTCCTATAGTTTTAATGTGGAGCAATGACGATTCACCATGTTAGGCCCCTATACTACTAGTGTAACCCCTTATTGTTATTAGTACAACCCACTTATTATATTAATGTACCCATGCAGTGCCCATATTGTTACTATTGTGCCCCATAGAAGCCCACTATTGTTATTATGGTGCCCTTACATTATTATTGTTATGTCGGCTCTGATTATGTTATGAGCCCTTAGACTCCTATATATA
>APFE031192026.1:7109-19987 GCA_000404065.3 Pinus taeda | reverse complement strand
TCCTATATATAGAAAGGAGGTCTTTTCATTTGTATCATCCAAGAATTGTTCATTTATGTAATGTAAAGGAGGTTGCCCCCTCGAAGAGGCTGAATTCGAAGGCGTTGATCTATCTTTTCTATCTTTTCTTGAGCTGGTTTCATAACACACCATGTCTCATTTGGCCTATAGTTCGAAGACTTTAGAGTTTGGCACATACAATATTTAAACATGATATATATGTCTCGACGGTTATGCAATTTAAACATAGCAAAACCGACAGTAATGAAACTCTGTGGCATGGTCAACTGTTCTTAAACCTTCGGTGGTGTAGTCACATCACCCCTTGTGGCATATTTGTGGAACTATTTAACTTAAAACTCAAAATTTGACATTGGACTGGCATAGCATATGATTACAAAGTCCGGTGGTGATATATCGCAACCTTTTCGGCAGTGGTATCAAACCATAACCCATGGCATGTAATATTAACAACTTTGCGGCATACATGGCATTGCCAACATGCTCATCCCATGGCTTAACCCTCGTGCTTCTATTTCCATATCCATTATGCTTTGTGCCTTTGAATTCCACCTCTCGTGCCACATATCACACTCTGCACCATGGTATGGGACCTTCGCTATATAAGAGTTGGTGTTACCACGTATCCATACTCCCATGCCACAATACAACTACTTTGCTCCATTTTGGTGTTGCTGATAATTTTTAACGCTGATTAATCATTGTATTTTGGTTGGTGGGGCTATTGGATGTGGTGGGCTCCACCACCCTACCATCATTTGTCACATGCAATAAAACTTTAATATATAATTGCACCCATACATTAACAAATCAAAGTCACGGTGCAATGGTAGAGCACTTGAATGTTTGAGTGTTGGTTCATGGTTCAAATCCCATGGAGGCCTAGAAGGAGCCACTTGGTGGAATCCAAGCGTGCCAATTGTCCATTGAAACCATGCACTTTTACCAGCACCTTGCATTGACTTTGACCAACGTTAACTTTGACTTTTTACCTGTTTCGGGAAAAATTAAAAATGCATTCTTTCTCATACAAAGGCCATTTTTGAAACTGGATATACCATTGGAATCAACACAACGAGCTCTTCAACTTGGCTTTAATTTCGTAAGCATCTGGGAAAATTTTAAGCATGTCAAGAACTGTTTCTATCTACGACCATCTTGATCTTCAACCATTACATAGAAACTATGACTAGACTCAATAAGATCCATCCTGGATCATACCTACGAATAAAAAGGACTTTTAAACTTCCAAAAGTTTATTTCAATCATGAATTTATTACATTGAAACATCAATATAAAAAACCATCTAGACCCTATTACAGATGCAACTTAGCCTACTAATGCGATGATAATTCATAAACACAGAATTACACATACGACATGAAATCTGCCCAGTTCCAAGTGGGAGATTTCTCTGGAGAATTACATTTTTCCTCTCCAGTTTTCTTTTCTTCCCCTTGTCCTATTTGTGCTAGTGTCGACTCATGTGGAAGCATCGAACATGTGATCTTCAATTGTCCTCTTAGCTTGCATTGTGGACATTTTATTTCTCTTGAGTTTGTACTCATCGCCTTTTTGCTAGATCTTTTCAAGCTTTGTTTCAATGATGCCGAGATTTTTCTTGATTGTATCAAAGTATTTTCTAGACATTTCTTTACCTGCAGCGTCTCGTCATCCCTCTGCGTTTGACTCTTTGTAGCATGCACCTTCTTGTTGTAAACCTTCTGCTCCAAACTTTCCTCTACACAATGCGTGTTACTCCCACAGAAAGTACATGGATATATCCTTTTAATAGTTTTCATCATAAAATTTTGATTGTAATTTTCACCTTCTGAATCACTGTTGGAATGATTCGTTTGCTTACCTTTCCAATCCCGAATATTGTTTGGCATTAACTTAGTATGTAAGGACCAACACCGGTTGTGATGTGACCTCTCTTCCCACAGTAGTCACAAGTTGACTGGTCATATCCCAATCCTTTGTATTTAGGCCTTTCTTGCATTGAGATTAGCTCGAGTCTACTTTGGCCATGCTTGTAGAGGCCTTTTCCTTGCTAATATCCCATATTATTCATCAATGTCATACCCATTCCTTTGGTATGCTTCTCGAATGCTCCAATATCAGGATCACTGGAAGACTCTGTTTCTGAAATAGTTTTATGAGATGGTGGTACATAAGGAAAGTCCTTAGAAGGTGAGGAAAAATAACTGATGGCTTCTTCCACTGATTGTGCTTTTGGAGTGGTAGATAGAGATGAAATTTCTTCATCTTCCTGATGAAGTGGAGGTATTTCATTATCTCCTGCAGTGGATGGACTTCGGGTTAAAGGACTACTCCTTTCTTTATTCTTCTGCAAGGCTTCGATCTTCACTTGTAGTCTTTGTTTGTCTTCCCGGAAAACTTGCACTATGCACCGCGATACAACGTTCTCCTGTTGATATTGTTGTTTGAAATCTTCTAGTTATTGCAATCGAATCTGCCTTCTGCTTTTACCCATTTCTTGCACTTTGGTGAGAACCGCTTTTGATACCGAAAATGATCTAAAAACGTGGAAGAAGATCATTCTTTGACACTTGACAAGATTGAAAATTGGTCTTTTAAAACGTCATGTTAATTTGGTGTTTCCTCAAGCACGAATTAATTCACATGTGAAAATTAACCATAAATAACATAACACAAATAATCACACAAACATCAACGACACCAAGATTGATGAGGAAGTTCACCCCTCTTGGGCTACGTCCCTGGGCCCTGCTCAAAAGGCTAGGTCGCTCATATTTTAGTATTTAAGAAGAGGTACATCAATTTGTTGTTTATAATTTCAGCTATTTCCCCTTCAGGGAAATGCCCTCCTTCAAAGAACTCTCACAATATCACTTGACAGTCTGCAATCAACATGTCACCCCCAAAAAAATAAAGAGTCTCCTGCAAGGACTCTAAACCTCAACTGAAATTGATAAATCATGCATCAACAATACATCATTCAATTACCTGTCTTAACGTGACTTGGAGAGACAATGGTTCATGTACTAAATTCTGAAGAATTCACTGCTGCAACTGTTAAATAGGCTCTGCCGATGAGTTCAAAGTGCACCAAAACCCCTATTTCAGTTATTCAAGTTCCCAATTTAGACTTCAGAAGACTTTGGAACACCAATTGCAAAATGAGCTTATAACATGGTTCACATCAACAACTTCGAGTTGCACAACTCCCTTCTCGTTCCGATGGTACAATGGCTCAATGTATTCTAGCTAACAAAGCTAGACTTCAACACCACTCTGGGCTTCAGTTTCTTGTGCCTTTGAATGGCTTCACTAACCACCTTTTATAAGGTTTTCGAAATTCTAAGTTTAGAGTTTGTTGCAACTATATTGCAAACATAGGAAATGGTGGAATGTATCACATATCCAAAGTTTGTACAACATATCGGATTAAAAAATCTGCACCATATTTAAATATGGTTTTAACAATATATTTTTAACATGGTGCAACCACCATATAGTTTCTTGAAAGCCCAATGGTGTGGGTCCTTCACTATATATGTGTGTGTGTGTGTGTGTGCGTGTGTGTGTGTATATATTAAATTTGTTGTAAAACTATATCCTATAGTTTTAATGTGGAGCATCGATGATTCACCATGTCAAATTTGGCCTATAGTTCGAAGAATTTAGTGTTTGGCGCATACAATATTTAAACATGATATATATTTCCGACGGTTATGAAATTTAAGCATAGTAAAACTGATGGTAGTGAAATTTCATGGCACAATCAATAGTTTTGAAACCTCCATCGTTGTAGTCACATTGCCCCCTGTGGCATATTTGTTGAACTGTTTAACTTAAAACTCAAAGCTTGGCATTGGACCAGCATAGCATATGGTTACAAAGTATGGCGGTGATATATCATAACCTTTTCGGTAGTGGTACCAAATCATAACCCATGGCATGTGATATTAACAACTTCGTGCCATACATGGCGTTGCCAATTGTGCTCATTCCGTTGCTTAATGCTCGTGCTTCCATTTCGATATCCTTTATTCTTTGTGCCATTGAATGCCACCTCCCATGCCACATTTCACACTCTATGCCATGTTATGAGACCTCTGCTATATAAGAGTTGGTGTTACAATGTATCCATACTCCCATGCCACGATACAAATACTCCACTCCATTTTGGGATTGCTGATCATTGTTAATGCCAATTAACCATTGTCTTTGGGTTGGTGGGGCCATTGGATGTGGCGAGCTTTGCCGCCCTATCCCCATTTTCCACATGCAATAAAACTTTAATATAGAATTACTCCCATACATTAACAAATCAAAGTTGTGGTGGCATGGTAGAGTGCTTGGATGTTTGAGTTTTGGTTCATGGTTCAAATCCCACGGAGGCCCAGAAGGAGCCACTTGGCAGAATCCGAGTGCGCCAAGTGTCCATTGGAACCATGCACTTTGACCAGCACTTGTGTTGACTTTGACCAGAGTTGACTTTGACTTTTTACCTGTTTGGAGGAAAACTTCAAAACACCTTTTTGTCCTCATATGAAGGCCATTTTCAAAACCATATATACCACTGGAATCATCGTGATGATCTCTTCAACTTGGTACTGATTTGGCGAGCATATGGGGCTGCAAAATTCTGAGCATGTCAAAATTTTTTGAGATCTACAACCATCTTGGTCTTCAACCATTACATAAAAACTACGACTAGAATCAACAAGATCCATCCTGGATCATCTATGGAAAATATTGTTTATTCGATCATATTCATTAAATAATGGTCTTAATGATAAATCATTAATGCATAATTTTTAAAAACTTAAGGGAAAACGAAAGGTAACATCAAATACTCCCCTGAGTGTTCCATTTTATTGATGAAGATGTATTTTCTGCTTTTGAAAATGTTTTTCCAGTATTTAAGCATCCCAAATGAACAATATCCTTGAATCTTGTTTTTTCTTGCAAAATAACAAATTGGTACCAAAATTCTCGATACTGGTTAGATGAAATATGCTACTAAACAATTGGTATGCAATACTAGACAATGTTGCAACACAATCATTTCCAACTTCACGTAGGATTCCAAAATAATGGTCATAGCTTACTTTATTGGAAAGAAAAACTAGAAACAAATTTAACTATCATAAAGAAATAATTAGTGGGAAAACGAAGTAATAGTTGAACCATGTTGCAATTGGAAATAAGATTGAGTAGATATCTTCATTAAAACAATATGTATATGAAATGACCCCAACAAAAATATGTAATACGAACATAGATCTCACATTTTCAACTAATTACTTTTTAGTTGATAATATCTCCACTTATACAAAACAAATGAGAAATATGTTGCAATATATTCTAGAACTAAACTAACTACTATATGCAATATTTATTTATTATCCTACTCTACTTGAGAAAAATAAATTCCTCTCCTCAAGTATATGAGTATTTTCAATGCAACCATGTGCGCAACAAGTATAAAAATGCATTCATACTCAAGTTTAGAATATAATCTTCAATGCATACCTGAGTATGAAGAACCAATTGTTTTAATGATGTGAAGAAGTAAGGAAGAATGAATGAGTGGTATGGCCTTACAATTGCTTGAAACCAACTTTCAAAAAAACCAAAATGCTCTTGGTTTACCTCTTTATTTGGCTCATTTGGCATATCCTCCTTTACGGTGCCATTCATATCTTCTAGAATTAGATGATTATCCTCTTATGTGCTTAGAGGATCCACATATATGCATGTAAAAAATTATTCAATCTCAAGTTCTAATGGTTTCTCTCCATTGGATGCATTCCATGACTCTTCAGCTTCCTCGACAAGTTTGCAAGGGTGAAGATCTTCTTATGGATGTTGTTTTTCTATCACTTTTGGGGAGGCTGATAAGTTCTTGACTACTATCGAGATTTGTATCGAGATGCGGAAATCCTACATGCAACTAGGATTTGAGAGAGTTCTTCCAAACTCTTGATCATCCTTGAATATTTCTTTGATGGTTTCTAATCCCTATCATGTGCATGTCTTAGTGCATGGAATTCGTATTGAAAATCCTAAATAAATAAGAAGGAAACACACTCAAAACAAAGGAAAGAAAACCATTCATGTACTCAAAGCACCACCATGCTACTAAGACCTTGTTGTCACCAAGTTATCTATTCACATGGGTTAGACTTCTCTTCTCTTCATATCTAAAGGAAAACAAACTTGAAAAGAAAAATAAAGAAAAATGAGACTTTGGATCCTACCTTTATTCTACGCATATGAAAAAGAAACTAGAAAATCAATTAGAGACAACTAGACTTTGGAGAAACCCCACCATAGTGCATGCATGGCTCTTCACTCACATCTTACCACTCTCTCTACCCTCTAGTTTCCCTACAAATATTACCAAAAATATTAATCTACTAAAACTCAACCTACCAAACCAAATATTACCTGGACTGTGTTCAACTCCCCTACAATGACGCAAAAAATGTTAGGGATTTTATATGTCGTTAGATTCCCTAAATTAAATTGACAACCAGAGTTCTCAAACTTTGAGTTGCAATGCATTCTAGTTTAGATTCAAAATTACTCTATGATGTCTTAGTACAAAATTAAGTACATAATGCTCAACTCTGTTCCTAACAATCACACCAAAAATTGTTGAAATGAAGAAACCTATTTAGTTACAATTTGAATCGCTAATAATGAAATCTATTTTACATTTAAAACTCAAATTACTATTTTGTTCTCTAACTCAAAAGCTCATTCAGAAATAAGATGAAAAAATACCTCCAACTATAATCTCAAATCAATTTAACATTAACTCTATTCAGAATCATTATGCAAAACTAATCCCCAAGGTGCTACAAATCAAAAGACAAACTCAATAATGTTCTTGAGAAATCATTCACACTATTTCCTAGCTAATAAATCCAATGGAAATCAACCAAATGACTTGAGTAAACAACATAGAGCTTTTCTAATTCGAAACTAACTAAGCATTCAAATGATACCAATCTCCTAACTACCTGAACAAGGAAATAAATAACTCTCAGATCCTTAAAGAAATTAATCTAGCTAAAAATTAACTATTGAAACATACTATTGCACTCAATAATTAAGACATTGTTTCTTGATGAAATAAATGACACACTATTCCTAATTAATCTTCACATCATTTCTAAACATCAACGATTAGAGTTTCTTGCTAAACATATACATATTCATTCATGACTGAGCCATTCCATTTAGGATAAAGGATTCAACTTGAAATTGTAAGAACTCGTTCCTTAGAATTATGTTCCAAATTGAAGCCTACTTCTTCAAACTTGCAGAATCTTGAGATTAACCAAAGAAATTGATAGATGCAGAAATTTCATATGAAGTTGATTTAAAAACTAAATAAACATCTAACGAGCTATCATATCCTTTAGATCTTGAAAAGCAGGAAGAAATATTAAGTACAGAATGAGTAATGGAATTTTGAAAATTATTAATGAATCAATTCAGAAAATAAATGTAATCTTATTTATTGAATCAAAACACACTTCCTAACTACAATTATTACAGGACTTGATTCTATGTTCGTGGTGAGCCCTTACCACAACCTAGAGATCCTAAGCTAGTTCAATTCTTTGAAAATAAAGAGAACATAAACAATCAAATGAGCATAAAATTTGAGACTGTAATTATATTAAACTTCAATAAAACATCAGTTCAAGAGTACAAAATTGAAAAGGTTGTGCCATAATCATTGTTATCCCCTCCTTCCTCCCTTTTGATCTCTGTCATTTTAGACATTATACATAAAATTAATTAGGGAAAGATAAGATGCAATCCCCTTAACTCAAAAAAGAGAATTTACAATTTTAGAGGAAAATCTCATAATTATGGTTTTTTTACAATTTTATACAATTTGGTGTTAAATAACTAACCATATATTCTCTACCATAATGTATTTTGGAAATTTGTTTCTATGGATTCTAATTCATCATACTTTAAACAAAAACCTCTCTTGGAATTTCTTGATTCGATTCCATGGCCTTGAAAATCGTGCATGAATTTGATTGTTTGAATCTTTTTCCAATCTAGGTTTTGTAGAAATTGTATACAAAACGACTTCAAAGAAGCAACTATAAATTTAAAATTGTATTGAATTTTTGGAAATGGTTTTATGTACAAATAAATTTATATGTTTTATAAAAACCATTTTCCATATTCTTGTGATTCTCCACCATTTGCACAAAGATCGAGGCAAAACATGGCAATTCCAAAACAGTCATCTATTTTTGGCTCTAACTTGAATCATGTGTTAGGATCCCACACATGTGAGATGGGTATATTCCAAGAGTTTTACCAACTTACTAAGCCCATGTGGCCCCTAATTTACCATGCTAGTTAAAATAAAAATATATTTTATAATTTTGACTTTTTTCTCCATTTGTGTAGATGCAAAATTAAGTACCGAATTGTTGAACTCGTACGAATTCAAGTACTGAACTGCCAAATTGTTATTGAGCTAGTAGAAATTTCCATATTTGAACATTATTCTTGGCCACATAATCACATTAGTAAACAATCATTGATAAACCATGTTAAAAATACATTTAACCATTAAAAAGATAAGAAATCCATCATAATTAAACACAAGGTAGAAGAGGTTCATTTAACGAAAGTTGATAGTATAATTGTTAAGGAAAGTATCATAAATGCAAGAATATGACTTATAAATGGAGGCTTTATATACTAAATGATATACTATATTCAGGGCCCAACAGTCCTGTTAGCTGACATGCCTCAGGAGGAGGATGTGGAACCTGAAATGGCCACTGAAGAAGTAACAAATACTATGACAACACTAGATGAACCAATAATATCACTCCATGAATTAGCCAAAATTTCTTCTCCACAAATGCTTAAAATCAGAGGCTTTATTAAGCATAGGCCAGTGGTGGTGTTGATTGACAGTTGAAGCACACATAATTTTTTCCATAGGCTGGTAGCCAAGGTTGTTTATTGTTTTGTGTGGGAAGTATCTAATTTTCAAATCCTCATAGCTAATGGGGGGACCATGAAATGCAAAGGATGTTGTGAGAATGGAGGCTGTAACATTTTACTCAGAGCTGAATGGCTTAGAACACTACTCCCCATTACCATGGACTTCCAAGAGATATATATGAGCTTCAAGCATAATGGACACATTTATAAGTTCTCGTGGCTCTAAGTAGGTGATCCTATTATCATCATCTCACATGGAATGGAGAAGATTTTATAAAAGGGACACCAATGCAATCCAAGCCATTGAATCAAGCCCTACCAACATTCATCTAGATCTACAAAAGATGTTGGGTCACCACTAATAGTTGTTTGAAAAATCTAAGGAGCTACCCCCTTCTCAAGGTGAGAAAAATTAAAACACCCCTTTGATTCTGGATATCCAACTACCAAATGTATGCCCCTATAGGTATCCATTCACACAAAATAATGATATTGAAGATATTATTCGAGAGCTACTAGAAGAAAGCATTATTCATCCCATGAACAACCCTTATTCATCCCCTGGGGTCATGGTCTTAAAGAAAGATGGGGAGTGGCACATGTATCCTAAGTTCATGGTCCTCAACAAGCTCACCATAAAGGATAAGTTTCTTATTCCAGTAGTCAATGATATCCTTGATGAACTCCATGGCACCTAATTCTTTACCTAGTTGGATCTTCATTCAGGCTATCACCAAATCATAATGAAAGTACCAGATACTCCCAAGACAAATTTCATAACCCATGAAGCTCGCTATGATTTTTGGTTATGCCCTTTGGTCTTTATAATGCACCATCCACCTTTCAAAGTCTCATGAATCACCTTATTAAGCCATATCTTAAAAACATTTTCCTGGTCTTTTTTGATGATATACTCATCCAACAAAACATGGGAAATACATCTTCAATATGTTGAAAAGGTTTTGTAAATTTTGAAGGATAATAAATTATTTGTTAAATTTTTGAAGTGTTAATTTGGGATGGAAGAGGGGAGTATCTGGGACAAATTGTGGGCCACAAAGGAGTACAAGTGGATCCAAAAAGATCTAGGTAATGCAAAATTAGCCACAATCTCAGACCCTAAAACCTTGTGGGGATTTTTGGATCTCACGAGATATTATTGCAAATTTGTCAAAACTTATGGATGTATTGCGAGATCCCTGGTGAATATTATCAGGAAAAATTCATTCCTCTAGACATAAGAAACTCAACAAGCCTTCCTAGATCTCAAACTAGCCATGTGTTCCACCCCAGTGTTGGCCCTTGTAGATTTTACAAAACCCTTTGTGATTGAATGTGATGCCTCATGGAATGGCATTGGAGAAATCTTAATGAATGAAGGTCAACCAATAGCTTTCATAAGCCAACACTTAAGTGGAAATAATTTGGGTCAATTTATTTCTGAGAAGGAGATGATGGCCATCCTACATGTACTAGGCACTTGGCGACCATACTTGCTTGGATGACGTTTCCATATCTAAACTAACCATCATATTCTGAAGTATTTATTGAAGCAACACTTATAGTTTGCACAACAAAATAATTGTTTACCAAAATGTTGGAATATGACTATGAGATAGTCTATAATAAGGGTTGAGACAATGTTGTGGCCAATTCTTTGTCTTAACAGTTTGAGGAGGACGACACCCTCTTATCCCTATCTTTTCTCATACAATCTTAGATTGTGGAGGCAGACAATGAATCATTTTCCCATCCATCTATTTCCCAGCTAATATAAAGGTTACAAGTGGATCCTAACCCCCAATTGGGTTATAGTTAGTGGAGGATATTCTTCAATATCAGAATCATGTGATTCCCTCCCCTAACTCCACTCTCAAACCATACATCCTAGTGGAGCTGCACTCCTCACCCATTGCCGAACATTGGAGATTTTAGAAGACTTATGCTTGTGCACAACACTCTCTCTTTTGGGAAGGGATAAAACAAGACATTCTTACATTTGTAGCTATATGTGACTTCAACCAATACAAAAAAAGGGGAAATAGTGAAGACTCTAGGAACCTTACAACCCTTATCATTACCTGCTTCTAGATGGATAAATTTCTCCATGGACTTCGATTACATGTCTCTATAAATCATGCATCAAGATATTCATCATGGTGGTATTTTATCGACTATCCAAATATGCCATTTTTGTGCCTTACTGCGCTTGTTCACTCCAGCTTTGGTGGCTCAAGTTTTCATGGATCAAATTTTCAAAATGCATGGCATGCCTACTTCTATTATGTCTAATCGAGATCCCATATTCACTAGCAATTTCTGGCATGATTTGTTCAAGCTACATGTCACACAAATCCAAATGTGTAAAACATATCATGTCTAACCACAATGGTAAACAAATGTTTGGAGACCTACCTATGATGATTTTCTTTAGAAAGACAAAATCAATGGGTGCAATGGTTATCTTTAGCAGAATGGTGGTATAATGCTAATTATCATGAAGTAACCAAGATGGCATTATATGAGGTGGTGTATGGAAAACTCCTACCTTCGCCAACTTCTTATATTCCAAGATATTCCAAAGTGGAGGCAATTGATAAATTGCTTCAGAATAGAGTCACCACTCTCACTCTTTTGAAGGATAATCTCCATCAAGCAAAAAGCTGGATGAAGAAATAATCTGATCCAAATTTCTTAGATAGTTCATTTCAAGTCGGTCACTGAGTATTTCTTTGAATCCAACCTTATAAGCAGTTGTCTCTCAAATAAAAGGGCTTCCAAAAATTAGCTCCAAAATTTTATGGGCTATTGGGTCCTTCATTTTTTTGGTGATTTTTTATCACTTTTTGCAAGAGAAAGGATGCAAAAATGATTAACAGGAGCGAAAAAATAAATGGTCAACCAAGGTGGAAATCAAGATCAGAAAGAAGGAAGTAGAAATCAAAGAGAGGAAACAATTATCGTGAGACTTGGTGAAGCCATGAAAGAAGGACCTACATGCTAGTTTTTGAAAAGATCAAGAAAATATAGACTAAAGCAATTGGATTTTTTTAAAGTGGACCAAATAAAATCTGTGGGATCAAAGTGATCAAAATAGACAAGATCAAGCGAGTGTGGATTGTAGAAGAGAAGTAAATCTATAAAATATTGTAGGAAATGAGTTGAGAGAGAGAGAGAGAGATCTAATCTATGTCAAAATGTTGTTGGACTAAAGATTGAAGCTATGTGTCTGTATTTTGACTATAAGTTGGTTCCACTATGACTTTCTCTCATTATCTTATGAAATACCTTGTACACTCTCATAGTTCTATGATGTAATGATCCAATTATATTAATAAAAGAAGGTGTTGCGAGGATTAGTTCGGTGTGTATGTGTATGGAATGGTTATGGTTTAAGTGCCCATTTTCAAAATTTTACTATGATGTTTCAATGTGTATTTCAATATTTATCTCTATAGATGATTTTGCCTTGATTATATAAATATCTCTGAATATCTTTTTGAGTGTTGTATAATTACTTAAGTGATGAATGATTTGTTTCTTAATTTATCATTGGCATTATACCTCAATCCCCTTCTTCTTTGAATGTCCCAACATGTCTCGGGTGAGACATTTCTCCCTTGTGGTGGAATGAAAATGCTGGTGTTGTGAGAGACTACAATAAGGACTATTGTTGGAAACCAATGGTTGAACCCTAAGTCTTCTAAGTCAATATTTGCGCTAACAAATTGGTTTGTTATCGAGACTTGTGTATTATGAAGTGTTGGGTTGTGTTATTCTTTCCACAACTACCCCACATAGTGAACTAAGGGGTTAGAGGGGGGGCGAAGCCCCCCCTTCGTTGCACCGATTGCACAGTGGGGGGG
>APFE031192019.1:0-12777 GCA_000404065.3 Pinus taeda | reverse complement strand
TGCCGTTCATCGCCTGGATTCTTATTTTTAGAATGATGGAAGGAAAAGGAAAAATTGATTATATGTAAACTGGATGCCTAATTAAATCTACTATTACAAATAAAGTTGATGTTAACTTATTGAAACATTTGACCTTTTAATATTTTAATTACCCGTACATACATGGAAGAAATATTTGGCTGGAAAAAATGATTTGTAACGAGTGATAAGAACATGAAGGGAGTGGAGAAAGTCTCCTTTGGTACCGAACTTTTATTGTGGTGGCCAAGTTCAATGAACTTGATGAAAAATTTAACTGAACTTTGGCTGAATAAGTAGAGAAGTGACGACCCAATAGGAACTAGTGATGATTGAGCAGCTTGGATCTATTTTAGTCTTTCAAATCTTTAGAAGGGAGAGAAACAAAGACCCAACTTTTTGAACTGTTAGTTGAACGGGTGCTCTTTACATGTATCAGATGTTGGATGACAACTTTTGAAAAACCCATAATGGCTGCATATTCTGGGGGATACTCATGAGTGATTGTTGCTCCAGGTCATGAAGTTTATGAGGGTTTTGTTGATCCAGGTATTGAACGTTTTTTTATGGCATTTCTTCTTTCTGTTTCTGCCAACTTTTTTGAACAAATCAACTCTCAGTTTTTGTTCCCGATATTTTGAAAATTTCTAAAAGATGCTGCTATAAACTTACAAGCCGTACATAAAACAAAAACCTAGGTAATTGCTTTATGCAAACTTTCATATTACTTATTGTACCCTAGAGAATTCCATGTAAAGGGTGTACCTGGGAAAATTCAGAGAAGCAAAACAGATTTGAATTTAGAAAAGATATGTTCAAGAGAGCAATAACGTTAATTAAACAAGTGGCAGTATAAATGGAAGACAATCCCCTGGCAGATACCCAAAACCCATGAGGGGCAGCTTTTTATATCTACCTCTGGATGCTATATGAACAATCAAGATATGACAGCATTTTTTTGTACCTGAAATGTCAATATATATGTCAAGAGAACATTGCAATAACATAAAGTTGTCTTGTTTCTATTTGATTCAAAGTAATCCGCCATTTTAATTTAATTTGTACTGCATAAGGACCTTAAGTATGAAATAACTGTGAAGTGTTTAAATGAATTCGAAAATGGCTAGCTCCAGTGAAATTTTAACCTGTGAATAGCTTCTCCTTTCAACTTTCAGTTTTTTGTTTAAATAAATATGTAAATAAAGAAGCAAGCTATCACATTAGATGAGGATTTGCAATTTTTTTGATAGGATTGCATATTTTTTCTTTCCTCTTTTTTGGGGTTTATTCTATTTGAGTGGTAATTTCCCCTAGTAGAGAGGACTAAGTTCATGATTGAGACGTTGGATAGTGACTGAGTTAGAACTGAAGGCTAGAATTGAAGGCTTCCATGTCTTTCAGAACCCTTCCCTATTGAGGAATGCTATAACTTTCACATTTCTTTCGTAGTAAAGTCATGCACAAATAAATAGGGCTTGATCCTTGTTTGTTAAGAAATCCTTGAGTCGTCTCAGCTTGTGTAAGATCCGAAACAACAAAGGTGTTGAATAGGCTTGATATGGTGTTACTGGCGTTCTATCTTCTGTAGTAGGCTTAGGGCAGTTACAAAGTGTGATAGTTGATATTGTCACAGGATTTGGATTAAGGTTGCCTCAGACCTCTAGCCCTTGAAATTTGTTTCCTTGCTTTGAATTCCCATCAAAGCTAGGAATTACAAAGACATTGTCAAGAGTCAGGGCATGGCAAGTAGTTGTATTGTGGTTACTCAGGATAGCACCTTGGTCCCAAGGATTTCCTTCAAGAAGGCCTGAATCAAGCATCCAGTTTTTCCAAAAAGGAGATTCGGTGTGCAGATTTAAAGGTTTGTGACCAAATAGCTGCAATTTGGTAGATAAGAATCGACAATTTGGATGAAGGGATACCAGCAAGTTTCTGACTAGAGGCTTCTTCACAGCTTTTTTCAATGAACTTTTAAAATAAGCAGAGTATTTTAGGAGAAAGGACCTTTTTTTTGGGAAGAGCCACTCTGTTTATGAAGCCATGGTATCACGAATTAATCTAGCTACAATGGCTTTAACATCATCATCTACGTGGATGAGATTTATGAATCTCCCGTTACATCTTTGGGAATAAGTCATCACACAGATTGGTACATTAGATAAATTCTCTTTCAATTAAAGCAAGGAAAATAATGTGAGATATACTTGTGGCTTAGAGAGCATAGAGAGAGACTTGAGCAAGGGTTTACATGAGAGCATCATCATAACAATCAAGGGGTTCAAATGAATCCAATCGTCAGATTATGGAAGCATTGTTCTGAAATTAAAAAAATCTGAGGAGACAAGTCATCTAATGGTTACTTGCACAAAGAAAGTGCTGAAATTCTTTAGCACATGGTAATAGAGCTAGTGATCTGATCTAACCCACCTACGTAGGATCAAGAGGAAACCAATATATCTAACAAAGGTGCAATTTGAAATCTACTAGGTATTGAAATGCATCCCCTTGAAGAAAGTAACAAGTAGTTTATGGATCTAAAACTCAAATCACATCATTGTGTATTACTTATTAAAATAGGAAGCATGCTGAAATCTTCAAACTATCATTCACCCACTACTTCACTTTGAAAAACTGAATGAATGAAGCCTACACGCTTACCCCATATAACTGAAAAATTGACTCTGGAAAAATAACCTTCATCTAATACCGGATCAATTTTCAAATACACTGAAACTCTAGATCTATTCCTGGCCCTGGGGTTAAAGTCCTTAACATGCAAGAACTATTCCTAGGAAAATGTGCCCACTCAAGGAGAGTGCTAGTATGGGTGCATGCATCTCTCTTCTAGGGATTTATGCCTTATCTATTGTTGGAATCTTCCCAAATGCAAAGCACTTTAACTAAAATAAAATTGCAGTTAACTAGAACTAAAAACTGAAACTTCCAAAGTTCAGAACAACAATAAACTAGATCTAGGATGCAAATATTTAGTGTGGATAATTTCAATAGCAATTTGGTCCTAAGGCTTTCCTCCATTGCACCCTCATTAAACTGGATCATTATTGTTGGAGGGAGATATTGAATGTACCCTCTCTGTGGCTATGCCTACAATTTGTACTTATTCCATCATTAATGCTGTTGTGCAGATTTCTATATCGAATCTCTACGAGAGCCCCTACCACCCTACATTCTTTGCATGCAATTGGTTCTTCTTAGCTGGCTGTAGCAATTAATGGTGATTTTCTAGACACTTTCTCTTATCGAGGAAAGTGTTATCTACCAAACACAAGATACTCCTGCACTTGGAATCTCCCCTTTGCCAAAGGCCCGTTCAAACAGTTGATCCACAAACCTAAATAGCCAATGAATTTGGATAGCTGCTTCCTTTTGTGCTTTGAACCCTTTTTAGGACCTTCAAGGTGAAAACCTTTTGGTACAAGGAATACTGCATCAACAGTTTGCGAATCTCCTTAATATATGCCATCTTCACGGGTCAAAATCTTCTCACACCACATCATGGACTGTGAGATTTCTTGCAATAATGAACTCATCTGCGTACAACGCTAAGACAAGTGTAATAGATATATCAAATGGTGAATTGAAATCTACACTGAACCTAGAGCAGACCAACATGAGTATAATCTCATTGAGACTAAAATAAGGTTGATGATGACCAAGATGAGTTTCATAAAATTAGTTAAAAAAGTTGCGCCCTTTATACATGTATAACTTGTATTAGATAAAAGATGACTTTTTTTTATTGGGTTATACAAGTCTTTAGGGTTAGTGGATTCATGTAATATAATATAACGAGTTATTATAGGGGGTTGGGTCTCTTGTAATAATTCCTTTTGAGTAATCTACTTTAGGAGTTTTTGTTACGTAGGTGATGGACTCTAATGATAGTTTTGGTGAGTTTTTATCTTTATGAGGGTCCACTATGTCATGTCTTTTTCATTGACAATTTGCCTTTCCTTCCCATCTATAATTTTATAATGATATATGTGGTCGGTTACATATTAATGGTTTTTTGTCCATCTTTTCCACATTTATGGAAACTGTTTTCTTTCTTTTCATTTCCCACTCAGAGTTGCTACAAGAAGAGTAATAGTCTTTTTCGATATTGGGCCATGCATTTGTGTCCTAACCATTTGTCTTCACAAAATCGACAATGGCTTTCTTTTTGTTGTGAATAGGTCTTATCAGAATGATCTTTCATATTTCTTCTCTACAACTTTTTCTTCAACTTGTTGTAGATATGGTTTGAGTTTGGTAATATAAGATCAACCCAACGTTCTATCGAGAATCCAAACACTCTTGTAGCTAGTGCTTCCCATTCACGTGTGAATTCATCCACATTTTCTTATTGTTGCAACCTGGTGAATTTTGTGAAAAAGTCCTCTTCTTTCATGCCATGAAATCATTTAAAGAATTCATCCTTAAATTTGTTGCAACTTGTTGCATATACTGCTATTTTTGCACCGCATGTACCAATTGCAGCATCTCCAGTTGCATGGATGCATATCTAATCTTATCATTGTCATTATAAATGTCACAGACCTTGAAATATTCTTCTACTTTGTTGAACCAAGCCTTGTTTTTTGTTCCTCTCGAATTTTAACAATTCGAGTTTTACTTGGGGAGGATATGTGAAAATTGGTTGGCTATATGGTTGGTGTTGGCTCTAGATCATCATGCCATGAGTAGCTATATTTAACTGTGGGTTTGGGATGTTAGGCAGAGTTTGAGGTACATTTAGTTGGGTTTGGTATGTGAGGCGAGTTAGGTGAATTGGAGGTTTCATAAACATTTTGTTCTAGATTGGATGTGTTTTTCGACGGAGAAAAACTAAGTAGGAACTTTGTTGATGAGGCGAATTTTTGTTGTAATTTAGCATATTTTTGCCAACCAATGTCTTAAACACTGCTTGATCCAGTTGTATAACATTGTGATTTTGATCTATGCTTCTAACTATACATGCTTCTCCCTTAATTTCTTCTCAAGTGCATCATGTTGTTCTTCCATTTGGCCCAACTTCTTACTAGACTTGCTCATTGTCATTGCCTTGGTGACTGAAGACATTTTTTGATTTATTTTGACTTTATTTTAAGTACTAATTTCCTTAGTTTTATTTTAAATTTAAATTAATATATTTTTTTTAATAATTTTTTTAAAGTCTATATTAATATTTAATACTATATTAATTAATTACTTATATTAACTGAATATATTAATTAAGCATATTAATTATTAACTACTAATTATTATTAACTATTTTTTTTTGTAAGTCAACAAAGATTCATTATATTACTAAATAAACATAGAGTACAAAAATGGCAGATGGTTTACCAGATTGGAAACCAGACCAACTACAAAAAAATATTGTCTTGATCACACTCTTATCCAGACATACCATCAGATTTTTCTATCTCTAATCTCTCTTATACAATTCAAAAAATTGACTTTTCCTACTACTATTGGCAGGTCTCCCTATTTCAATATCTTGCTAGGTTTGTTTTGTAGACATAGCCTTTACCAAACAACTACTATATTGCCTATAAAATCAAAAGACAATATTAACAATAAAACTAGTCGCCGCCATGATCAACTGAAAGAAGGTTTCCCCATGTTCAAACCTCATTTGACTGGGGTTGAGGCCACCTCTAATCCTCCGTTCGGATCCGCCACAAGAGCTGTTGTTGGAGCTAATGGAGCAACTAGTGGATGGGCTCCTACATCGCTGGCCTCACGATCTTTGTATTTCCTCAGACGGGCTGAAGCCCATTTTGCTTCCCCCAACGTGATATCCACATTGTGAATATACTTGAGATATATTGCAAACATAGTATTCATGTCCCCAATTCTACTAGCATGCAATTTTTCTATATTTGTCAGATCCTTAAAAAATTCTTCAATTCCACTTAGGCGCTGGTTTATATCCTTTAATTGAATCTCTGTCTCAAGCTGCCTTATGGCCCTCTCCTCCGCTACCCCTTGCAGCTTCCCCACCAGAGTCTTGACGTGCCACACAATATCTAAGTTTTATGATACATAGTTGTCTGCGTTCTAGATTTCCTGGTATTGATAATCCAGTCCATCCCCTCCTCGATTTTCTATCCGAGACAACCCTTTGTTGCCTTCGAACCTCATTCTCCTAGAATTCAACTATCTCCTTTCCATTTTGCAACACTATCACCTAGTATTTAACAACAACAACCCTTGCTGCCGCCTCCATGCATGCCCTCTTGCTGGAACCAATGCCCTGTGCATCATCTCAGGGTCTGCCCCTTGGCCTAGCCCCCACACTTCAAACCTTGCCCATTGCACTCCCTGAAAACTTGATTGCCCTTGCTGGAACTACTATCTCAAGCTCACAGTCCCACCGCCTTTCAACGTTCTGCCTTAGGTAAAAAATGCTTGTCCCCAAACTACGATTTAAAGGAAATGTTAATGACTTGCCTTGCCTTATTGAAGTTTGAGTACTTTCCCTCTCCATTTTCTGTATCTCTGACCTACTAGCGAAGTTACTATTCATTCGTGTGTACCTGTGGGCACTCTCCCTATCTTCGCCCCTCCTTGCGGTATTTACAAAGTAATAATCACCATTAACCTGCTCCTGTATGCCACCCCTTTTGATGTCATACCTTCCCACTCCTCTCGTCGCTCTCTCTTATTAATAAGCCGATCTACATGATGAGCAATTATGATGGAAATCCCTTCCTCCCCATCATCAACTGTCATTTTGTCCTTGCGCTACAGACACATCTTGTAATAGCCCAACCATGAATGGCTCTATTTGGCCATGTAATCTCATCATGTAATTGAATTATTAAAAAATTAAATGTGTTGAGTGAGGGACATTGATTCCAATAGGTCTGAGGAGGTCAGTTTCTTGGGAATTTCAACTTGCTTGGGAGTTTCACTGCATACTTAGGGTTGGTAAGCTTGATAGATAGACTTAGCTGCCCAAATATCACAAGATAAGTGCTCTCATGCATCAACAATGTCCATAAATATATGTTTTCCCTTCTGGATTGAAATGACATGTGTAACTAAATTGAATGTTTGTTGCATTTCCTATTTTCGGCATGGTATTGCATAGGACAATATATGACTACATTTTTCCTTAAGCTCCTATATGATATAAGATGTAATGTCTCCACTTAATAAGCAAGGTTAGGTTACATTTCTGGGTTAGATTGGTTTACCAATAAAGTCATGAATGTGATATATTGTCGATGAATAAATAATATATATAGTAAAGCCTTGAAGGCACAAGAAAAAATCTACAACGATCTGACACAAAGACTAGCATGATAACCTCTTTTATTAATGAATAATAGTTACATAGATGATGCTTGTGGGCATGGTCTACATTTGTAGAAGTTTATGCACATTTACAACTTATAATAATTACTAGAATGTGCACCAACATGTGAGCAATATGTTGATGCCGAGGCAACTCCCTCTCACAACCTTAACGAATTTTACCCTTGGTAAGAGGCCTCTCAGACTTGCATTTTCAGTAGTCTCCATTATTGCCCCAAGGACTCTAGTGATGAGGACTGTAAGTCCCTGTCAATAGCCAAATTCCCTAGAAACCCTTGAATGGTGCCATATAATTTCTTGCAGCCTTGGCATGGAGTCTAGAACCCTTGGCATGTGACAGGAGAAGTGGGAACCCTTCAGGAACCCACACCAAGTCTGTGGTAGGTAAGAGCATCAAGAGCATTTGGGTCAACATGCTTGGAATCCCCTACATCAATGTGGTGAATGCCAAATGGCATGGAATTCCTTGGAGTGACCTTCGCCCAAACTCAAAAGGGGTAGCACCTTAGGGCACCTCAATAATCCCTAAATGTCGGTATTGAACACTAGTGATGATATGGAGGTTTGCGGGACCTCTAAGGCATAGTCATGGCTAAAATAACCAGTGGAAGGTGCTCGACAAAGAGTTGGAGTAAGCTCTCATGATGCGCAATGAAATCCAAATCGGGCACATTGCATAAGGCTTGGCAAGGTCCCCATGGTCGGGCCATGGTTGAGGTTGACTATGTGTAGCATTGTGGTGGAAGAGGGTAGAGACTTAGTTTTATAATGAAGCCAACAACTTCATCTGTTAACCAGGCATAAACCTAGTTGTGGCTGCCACGTATTGGCCATCGATATTTCCCTTGTATCGCCAGTGGATCAGGGGCGCTAACATAGCCTAGAACCTCCATCTCAAAAGTTTATCCGTGTTACCCAAGGGATCAGTCGGGACAAAGTTGGTGGGATGAGTTGGCTGACACATAAGCCTGATGGCCCTGCTATTAGTTGGAGGTGGTTACCATAGGACAATTCATCCCATAGGTTCAAGCTCAGGGGAAGCACGAGCATGCATAGTAAGGCATCCACTGGGATGATGTTAGCTAGGATGAGCTAACTAACACGCCAACCCAACAGTCATATTATTGGCTGGTGGTGGTCCCCTTAACAAGTCATCCTGTTGGGATCACCCCATAACATTTATGAAAGTGCAGACGAAATGAGCAGGATGATGTGGCAGAGCCTTCACATGCACCAATCACAAGCAAGGGGGGGTGAGAAGGGGTGACCCTACCTGGCTATTTAAAAGGAGCAGTAGATGGAAGTGCTAGAATAAAGCGTCGGGATGATGCAGGAAAAATGACGTGTGCTTGGTAGTCTTGCCATTGGTTGGAGGGGTGGCCTACAATCCCCATAAGCCCAAAAGATTAGCTTGGAGGTAATCATTCGATGTGATAAAAAGGGGGCACAAAATGGAAACACCGAGAGATAAGCACTGGGCCATGCGACAACATTTCGATGGACCTTGAGATGGCAATATTGTTAGGATTTGTGGTCCTGGAAGTGGGTTTCCTCCCAGTGGATCACACAGATAAACGAACGAGATAAACTCCGAGGGGTACCCCTCCCAAAATCACAATCCTCCTAGGAGTGTGTTGGAGTCAGATTTCAGAACCCGATGGTTTTGTTTCTGATTACCAAAGGAAGTTGGCACAAACCAAAGGTCTCAGTCGACCCTGTCTCCCCTCCTTGGAAACATGACAAGTGGTGACATATGGTTGGCCCTAAGGGGATGGTGGTGGCAGGTGACACCATCTCAACGTCATCCTAATTGGTTGGAGGCCAGCGGGATGTTAGTGGTGCATGAGCGAAAGTGTCAGACAATGAGTGCTGGGACACGAAGGATAGATGGGGCGACATATAGGACCAATCAAAGCACAAGCGGCAGACCCCATGGAACATGTTGGCCCAGAAGATGGTCCCCGATGGGTTATAAAGAGGGCACAAAGTAATGTGCTAGGATAAATGGGCTACGGGCTAAGCCCCGACCCTCAGTCATTTTGCGTAGAAGTTGACCAGGGGCATAGTGGAATAAGAAGAGGCGCAGATAAGAGGGTCGGGATTGGGAGCTTCGGCCTTAGTGCTTGGTCCTTTGTCATTTCACGTAGAAACGAGACCAATGGTGCTAAGCCATTAACGAAGGGCTTAAACATGCTAAGTGATTATAGGCTTAGCCGAAGGTCATGTAGTGATTCGGAGGTCACCTCTGGGATTGATCCCAATGGTTGTTGGAAGTGCCAAAAGTAAGTCAGAAAAGAAAGAAAGTGAGGACTTTTTTTTAATACCCCATTCCTTGAACTGGAATGAAGGGGTTGGTTATGTCACACATCTTCCTTCTCACATCCTGATTATACCCTACTTGTCTTTCCGTTATTAAGATTTATTCGTTCACATGGTCAGGCAGGTCGCTGTCTTGATTCAAGCCCACCTCCTCTCTATCTTCCCACCTTAGTGATGTGGAATTATCTTGCTCTGCTAATTTACGAATTTCATCCTTTAGCTAACCATCTGATAGATCTTCCCATGCCACGTCGATTAGTGTATGAACTCTCTCTACCACTTCATTTTCCACCTGTCCACTAGCATATTCACTGATCTTCAGACTAGGGTGAATTCCGTAGTTTTCAGCACCTCCATATGTTTTTGTATGCGTTGATAACAGGATCAGGTGCCAATTTCGTATTATTTTTCTAACCTATGTGCCACATTGAAGCCTACATGTCACTTGGATGGCTAACGATAAGTCTCCTTAGACTGTGGCATTTACCATTCCTTCTCAAACCAACAATTCCAACCCGTGCTCCAGGGCCTGGAATTTTTTTGCATCGTTTGAAGCATGGCCCATGTTTATGAAATATAATATGCATATTTTGCCCATCTGGTCCTGTATAACTCCTCTAGCCCCTGTTTTTCCAGGGTTCCCTTTTGACATCCCATCAAATTTCAAATTAAGGAAACCTTTAGGGGGAGCCAACTAGACTGCGGATCCCAACTGGATATGACGTTTTCTTGGCCCATGCCCCTGCACACTCAGATATTCCAGATCAAATTACTTCAATATTATTGCTTCCTGGGGGGTGGTTGTTCCTCTGCTAATTACTATTTCTTTTAGCGGACGCCTTATTAATTCCACCAGGATGTCAACAGGGAGCTTCTTATCACGAAATATTTGTCGATTGCACTCCTTCCACACTGCCCAAAGGATGAAACCCAATACCAAATTCTAGGTGAAGTTCACCACCTCATTTTTTGTATACTACGATCTCCATTTCCTTACTGTTTCTTGTATATTCTCCTTGTTCCAACATGTTTGACTAAATATGAGAGTCATCCAGTCCCATAATACCTCCATATAGTTGTAGGTATTCATAGATGGTTGAGATTCTATTATGCAATTTCACAGAGGCAACACCATGAAGCTCCTATAAATCCTCTCTTCAGTAGATTGTCCCATGTTAGAACCTTCCTGTGTAAAATCAGACACAAGAAAATTTTGATTTTTTTCCAATATGCATACATCTATAATTTTCTCCATGTGGGGTCATTTATACCAGTGTATCCATCACTGAGATATAACTTAGCTTCCTTAAAATTGAACTCCCCTCCTTTTTCCCCCATTTTAGCTAGTCTTGGTTCTCATTAAACAAAATTCTCCGCTTGCTCATTTCCTCTGATAAACGTTGAACAACCTGGTTGTTCTTGGTTGATTGCTAAAAAATAGTAAGGTTCCAATGTCTCCATTTGTTAGTTTCTAGTCCATGTTCCCAAAATTGGTAGAATTCTCTAAAACCTTGATTTTTCATATCGAGCACTGCTTCCATTTATTCCCAGCTGATCTTATCGTAAGCCTTTGACAAATCTCGCTGTATAATAATCCCTGCCTTTTTCTGGCTCTTTAGAGAGTGGGAAATCTCATGCGCATGAATGACATTAACCAGGATTTGCCTTCCCTCCACAAAGCCAGATTGTTCTGAGATCAGAAATGGGAGAACTATTTTCATCCTATTGCCTACTACTTTGGATATGATCTTGTATAACACATTATAGAGGGATATTGACCTAAATTTCTTTGGAGTGCTTTCCCTATCATCCTTTCGTATGAGGGTGATAAAATTCAAATTTAGAGCTTTCAAGTGGTTGTTTAATTTTGAGAATCCGCGACAACCTCATAGATGTTGTTGTTTTTAGCTATTTCCCAGCATGCTTTAAGAAGTCAATAGTAAATCCATTTGGACCAAGGGCTTTACCACTAGGCATCTCATTTAATACATGGGCCACCTCTTCCATGGAGATAGACTTGTTTAAATTCTTATCATGCTCTTATGTAATCAAATTAGGGATGTGCTTTATTATTTTTGTTGAAAAATGCAACAATAAATTCTCAATTTGATTTTGCCTTGATTAAATTGAGAAAATTCAAATTTCCACATCAGAAAACAACTTGGATGATGTTAATTTGTGTGACATTGCTTGTGTCACCTAGTTTACTCAGTAAATTCGAGTTGGAGGAGTTAGAGTTCAGTTAAACATGTATGATTGCTAATTTGTAGCAATCAACTCCAGTTATACCAGGTTATTTTCAGTTAAACTAGTTCCAACTTTTGGAGGAACTAGTGGAAGGTTAGTTACGCAGCGGGACTTCAGCCAAACTCAGTGATCATCTAGTTAACTAATAAAGCATCCCAAAATAACTAATGCATGCAGAGAATTTGAGTTACCCAGTTTAGGTGGAGATTCCAAGGTAGTGTAACATCAGTTGTAGATTAGTATTGAGTGTACAAGTGTTGCATTAAGTCAAAGGATCAACCTAAAGGAATTGCACAATCAATTTGAGGAATTTCCTAAATAATAGGGGCCTAATTTCTCAAGGAATAACGCAAAGAAATAAGAGCTCAAGCTAAGGAAAAAATTGACTAAATCTGGGTCAGAGCCTTCTAGTGAGCAGAGAGATAGGTTATGCACTTGCAGGGTGTGCTCAGTTGAGAAATTCAATGGTAATACATCTCTATTCTTTTGATTTAATGCAAGCATGCATTGGGGTTTTTAGCAATTTTCTTTCCCTAGGAAAAGTAATTGTTGCATGCATGTTATTTCTTATTTCATGTCTAAAATTTTTGTTCTAGATTGTGAATTAATGCCCGTAGATCAGTAGAGTAGGTTTGTGTCGGTTTCAAGCCTCTGTGGAAGTTTTTTGTAGAATCATGATCCGGATTGTCCACAGTTTCAATTTCACTCTGCCGACGTTTCAAACCCCAAAGGGGGTCCATCATCAGGACAATTTAGAAAGATAGAAGAAGATGAAATATTTCTTGAGAGAAAGAGCTGAGGATTAGGATATAAATAAACAAACGAGGAACCCTAAAAAGAGCCGACAGATGATTAAAATTTTTA
>APFE031192018.1:0-24690 GCA_000404065.3 Pinus taeda | reverse complement strand
AAAAAAACAAAAAAACAAAAACAAAAACAAAAACAAAAACAAAAACAAAAACAAAAGCAAAAACAAAAACAAAAACAAAAAAAACATAATCTCCTCTGTTTTTTTATTTTTCTCAAAACTCTCTGTCTCCACCTCCATATTTGGTTTTTTTAAAAGCACAGGTAGTATGATAGGATGGTTTATGAGAAAGGAGCCCACTAACTCCACTAGGCTCCATGCACATCCTCAAGTAGTGGACATATTCGCAAGGGCAAGCTGGATGAATTTCTTTGAGAAATTTAGAGGGTTTGATGATGAAATTGCCCAAGAATTTGCTCTATCTCTAGTCCCTCACACAAGAACACATGCCACTGTAACCATTAGAGGCCTCTCCATCGAAATAACCCCAGAATTCATCAGTAGGGTCACTACCCTTCCTCTTGGGATGCCTTGGAGTAAAGATGAGAAACCAATTTGCCAGGCTACCAAGAAGAAAATTTTCTAAAATAATGAAACCCCTGTTGAAGATAAAAATGGAATTAGAAGGGCTAGTATACCATATCCCTGGGATGAGGTTAGCTACCAAGTAATAAAATACATTTCTTGTGAGGGGAGGAACAACATTGTCTATGGATATCATTTCAAAATCCTCGATGACTTGAGATATGGCATGGATACCCTAGCACCTCAAAAGCTCAGTATCCCTTATTTTCTCCTTTAGTCCCTCATTGACTCCAGCACCAAGGTACAAGTAGGAAATTCAGAGCAGTCAGCTCACCATAGCTTAATCAAAATCCTAGTAGAGGAATCCCTCCATACCTTTACACTCCCTATAGCATGGGAAGTTTTTTGAAATATGACAGCTGAGGATGACATAATAGCATTAACCTATGATGTCAGTCTTACTAGCAGTGAGGAGGAAGAACAATAAGGAGGAGAAGATGGAGCCAATGGTGACATAACAGAGCAAGAAAGGAAGGAGGAAGGAAAAGAAACAGAGGAGGGAAAAGTTGAGGAGACAGAAAAAGAGACAGAAGAAGGAGAAAAGGAGGCAGAGAAGGCAGAGCAAGGAGAAGAGTCCTCTGAGACTTTGGAAAGAGAAGTAGCAACTACCCTTAGTACACCAATCAAGCCAAAGTAGAATAGGAAAAGACATATCTCCATGTATTTCAGGGAAAGGAAGAGCACAAGGATTAAAATAGGCAAACCTCAACCCTCTTCAAAAGTTTCCATTACCATTGAATATTCACCATCTGCCAAGGTGAAAGAATCCCCTTCCGAGACACCTATAACATATGAAAGGGGGACTCCAAGATCTTCTACATGGAAGGGAAAGGCAGTACTACATGACCCAAAACCAGACCTACAGGAAGCTGAAACAATCCTACAGCAGACACTATCTAAATTACAGGAGACCTAAAAGCTTGAGGAAAGGATGGGAGGACAACCAGAGGTGAAAGAGGAAAGCACAAGGGCTACAAGAACCTGACCCCCAGCCTAGTCTAGCCTCCTATTACAATCTACTTGAGGGAGGCAGGATAATCCCACATAAATTTGCAATTCCGCTATTTTTGAATTGGAGAAAGAAAGAGTGAGAACACATAGGTGGATGCAGATAACCAAATCCAAAGGAGTTGAGGATGTTGGCCATATGGAAAACAAACTCGGGGAAATGGACAGAGAATTGAGTGCTCTCAAAGACAAAGAAGCCATCACAAGAAGCCACCTTGAAAATGAGAATGAAATCCTAAGGAGGCAGCTGCAAGAGAAAGAAACTCAACTGGCATACATGGCCAGCTTATCCATGGAAGCATTACAATTCAGAACACCAGCCAAATATTATGGCCTCTATTTGAAGGACCAATGGCTTCAATTCCAAATAGATACTTTCGTACAAAGAGGCACAATGCCTTTCCAAGACTACAAGTAGTTCATGGACCTGTGTGACCAAAGCACCTTGGAGGATAAAGCAAAGATGACAGAGTTCTACCTACACAACATGGCTCTCACAAACATGAATGTGTGGGACCCCAATGCCAAGCTAGGGGACCTGTAATTAATGGCAAAGGCCTCATGGATGAACCATGAAAAATGGAGGGCAGCAGAAATGAAAAGATTGATGATAAAATAGTATAATGAGTCATTAATGATAAGGGCTGAGCCATCAGATCCTATGGCACTCATCAACACACACAACCTGCTTGCCCATGACCCTCATATTACCCCTAAATATCTAACCAATCAAGCACAAGCCATTGCACATTTTGAAGATATGCAAAGGCTACTTGGGGATGACTGTGTTCATGCATGCATGAGAAGACGGAACACCTTATCTCACAGTTTACAGATCAGGGAATACCATCCCCCCATGAGGCTAAAGGAGGCATTGAAAAGAGTGCCAATGTACAAGCGCTCCATGCAGAGGTTGAAAGTCAACTGGATTGGCCTCAAACTGAGTCCTCCACTCCTATCGGGCATGCTGGAAGGCAGAAGAGAAGAAGAAGAGAAGGAGTAGTGGAAGGACATAGACAAAAAGCCAGGGTTTTATAGCCAACATGAGCAGACCACATCAGAAGCTTGGGATGCTAGGGAGGCCACCAGGGCCATAAAAGATGAGGAGATTGACTAAGTTTCTCAGACGGTGAGCAACACCTTCAGTAGGGGGTGATGATGAGCCTCATAATTGGGTAATTATATGGGCTCATTTTACCTCCTAACCTAGTCAAATCAACCATTCTCTTATCTTATTGTATGATTTTCTGATTATATTTATGCTTATAGAGTGAGTTGAGTTAGTTATGATGCCATGTGGTCTAACATGTATTTAATGCAGATTATTGATTGATTTCGAGGTCAAAGTCAAGGATCCAGTGGTCAAATGGCATCAATAACTCGAATTAGATAGAGGAGAGGACTTATAGGAGGGAAACCCCCTCATTTATTACTCCTCACTTCGAATTGCCCTTCATTCAGCTCGGAGTACAAGCAGCCGAATCATGCACTAGAAGGCAGCCGAGCAAGTGGAGGCTGACTGATAGTTATCTCGATTTTTGGGAGCCAAGCCTCCCTGATTTTAAGGAAGTTGTTGGTAGCTTCATATGTATAAGTGTAGAGACCTAGGTACTCACTAGGGTCGGATTTTTGCTTATGTAAACTATGCTCAAATTTCGAGCTTATTATTTTGTGACAGTTTCATCTAATCTTGCTATTTTTTTATAACGAAGATGGAATCCTTTTTGAGCTAGCACTGAGTTACCTCAGAGGGCTAAAGCTCTTGGGTTAGGGCCCAACCCAAGCAACCAAGCTTCTCTTTACTTGTATTTGTATGCTTTACTTCAGTTTGTAGATTAATTTGTTGTTAGAAGTATTTTTCTTTATGGTTAAGAACAGGTTGCTTTTGGTGATTTAGTAGTTTGTTTTCAATTGTGCTTTTTGTAGTAGGTTAAGCAGCGATCAGAAAAGATTCAACAGGATAGAAATAGTGCCTTGGCTTCTCTTCCTCCCTCTAGGACCATGATTTGAGGCAAAGACTCCCCTTCTGCCCCAAAAACATAGATTTTCCTCATTCATAGGATTTCTAGTGTTTGCAGCTTTCTAGTAGGTTAATAGTCTAGTTTTGCTTTGCTTTAGATCTTCTTTATCATGTTCACTTCCTGTTGAAAAATGTGCAACAAGAAATGTTAAATTTAGAATGTGCTAAAAATAGACCTGCTAAAAATAGCATGTATAAAAATAGCAGTTTGGCCAGTGTGGTCATTGGCCACATTGGGTGAGAGGTGAAATTGCTAAAAATAGAAAGTTCTAAAAATAGCATTTCTGGGTCCCTTCCTATTTATAGCAGTCCCTAGTCTATCTATAGGAAGTAAAATTAATTTTGGTCTTAACAGCAGTTGGAAAATATTAACTAATTAATTCAGTTGAGTTAATTAGTTAAGGAAATTCAAATTTGAAGTCTTTGTGAGGATGCACATGAGTTGTCCTACTGATTGAGGAATTTATCCTTAATTTCCTCCATTGACTGAGGGAATAAGTATGAGTTCTATAATGAGAGAATCAGTTGACTTAGTTCTAACTAGTCAAGTCCATTTAGATTATTTTAACAAGTTGTTAAAATAATAAAATATAGTTTGTTAATGCTTGCATGCATGTGACAACTATTATTTTAGATAACTAAGAATTCACTCATGGATAACTATTGCATGTCAGTTCTGTCAGAGACCCAGTTGAGATCAGATGTGGGACAGTGTATTATCATATGCGTGGATATTTCTAGTAAGTATTCCTTGCATGGAGATGGACCTATTACAGGAAATTGGAGGACTTGTGGCCTATATATTGAGACCTAGGTAGTCCATGATTTTCATCTTCTAATTGAAGATCATCAGAGTACAGAGGGAGCAGAATAGCTATTGAACTGATTCTTTTTGTATGTTGAAGAGGATTTCCACTTGATTGATAATACAGTGTTGGGGTTTTATGATGGTGCTTTCCCCAGTGATATATTCTGTGTTATGTGTGATTGATTTCTCTTGATTAGTTATGCATGTTTCTACTTGATGTTGCTCATGAATTCGATTCTGCTTCCGCTTAATGTTTTTTAGAAGTAGAACAAGTATTATGCTTTAGGACATTGCATATATCAGTTTGTTCTACAGGTGAAATTTCTACACTTCCTGAATTACAATAGTCCTTTTTCATGCTTTCCTTGCTTGCAGCATTTCTCAGTATTTCCTTTCATAGATCATAGTTTAGACAATTTTAATGCAAAACTCTGTTTTTCCTAAATGCACTCATTTCATTTGTTGCTTGATCTTCTTGGTTGACTGTCAGTTCCTTTGCAACAGATCTCTTCTAGCAATAGGTCAGCTTATCAGCAATCACATCCTCCATCTGATCCATTCCCTACAGGTCTCCCAAACCTCACCTCAACTATGCCCTAGTTTCCTGCATTTTTCATAGAACTTCTTCCTCTCTCCTTGAGCAAACTCAATCATCTTTCTCTCTCCTGGTGATTCATGGTAGACCTTAGGTACCCTACCTCACCCCAACCTTCATCCACATTTTTTACCCACTCTCACACCCACAAAATAGCGGAAATTTCTCTCGGCCTCCTCTTGTAGGCCTCTTGTAGTTTCCCTATTTGCCTCCTGTAGTTTCCCTGTGTCCTCCTGTAGTTTTTCCTGTAGGCTCTCTTTTGAAGGCCGAGTGTGGGAAAAGCCTCCAGAAGGCCACCTAAGACCTCCTAGGACCCATCCACACCATCTTCCATCCTCCCAAGCTCCAAAACCACCCTTTAATGGAACCTGTTCACTGCCACACTCACACACAATAAATTAGATGCATGTCAAATTCACATAAAAATCCAAAAATATATTTTTTGCTTATTTACTTCCAGAAATAGCATGGTTAGATGTTTTTTGCTTTCTTGAGTAGGTAATGGCATTTCTTTCATGGTTTTCATAGTGTTTTTGGCAAAAGTAGAGTTAGCTTGTTAATTAGGGTTTACTAGGTCTTGCTTTACATTCCAGTCTTTTTCCTTTCTGCAATTAGAATAGCTTATGTAGAGTAATCTTTCTTTCTTTCATCACACATAGAGCTTCTTCTGAGATCTATAGAAGTTGGCTTGACCTCCTAGTGATCTTGCGCCGGCTGACCAAGTGACAACCTGCAGTGAGAACTAGTACTTCCGCATACAGCACCGACGCTTCCAAGTTTGTTACGAACTACCGAGTTGATAAAAGTAAAGTTGGCAGCCCAGGAGTTGCATCATTCTTGCTGCAATACTGGCACTCACCATCTACCGCCAGTGTTTTTTTGATAAAATCATCTTCTTTGTCGTAGTCCTCAAAGAGATCTTTCCAACAGGGTATCATGTGCATCAAATGGAGATAATATGACCAAGTCATGACCCCGGGAAGTTGGCTATCTAACTAACCCCAACGGGGCCCATAAATTCTTGGTGTTACATCTTCTCGGGTTGGGGTTTTGATTGTTTAGGGTTTTCTCTTATTTTTCAATAATAAAAAGGCCCTTGAGCCTCATCGTAACATAGTTTAGAGGCATGTAGCCACCACATCTTTTCTCAGAGATAAGCTACCATCGTTGAGCTAATCTCATTCCATACTGTTTGTAAGCATATTTCATTATTTGATATTAATCAAAGGAAGTGTCATTTCTACTGCATCTCTGTATTTATGTTTATTTTTGTACTTTATTGCGTTCCTGCATAAATCTGAATCAAGAGGCCACTATAATGGGATTCAACCTCCTAAGTCACCTTGAGAAAGTGGAGTCGATGGAAACACACCACATAGGCCTTTCACATCAGTAACAGAACTCCTAGGAGCCATCCCAACCACTCGTGTAACCAACCCTTAAGACCAACTGAATTTTTAGTACATCAAACCCCTAGATGCTCCCTTGATATGGACAAGGGTGCATCTAGGAGGCTCTAGATGCTCCCACAACATGGGTATGCATGTGCCTAGGGACTTTTCTCCTTAGTCATGTGCCTGCCGCTTCAGGATTTGTGCCACTTTTTCAAGCCCAGAGAGCCTAGGTCACTGCCCAGAACTCCATGACACCTTCAATACTGAAATATAACAACAAAATAATGATACACGTGTAATTATTTGAACAAGGACTTGGTTGGACCCCTACTAGCCATGACAGGCATTTCTTCAAACATGTCACAAATATGTAATGTATACATTTAAACAACAGATCTGAACATATGGGTCTCATGCTTATCTGAGAATAACTAATAAGCATTTTTCCCTTATATTATTAGCTGCATTATCATCTATTAGGTCAAAGATACATTCTTCAATCATTTACAAATCAAGACATGAGGAGAACCATACATCATCATTGTCATAATACATGCTTATAATCAGCATAATAACAACTAAAATGTCAAGGATACATCATCCATAGAATCCACATATAAACCAGTAAATTTACACATAAGATACCAAGGAAAGAACCTCTTATTAATGAATGCAAAACCAACCTAGTATGGGACTACCACGTTCCACCCTACCATAGATTGGCTGAGCCAAATCTCACTTCATCCAATCACTGTCGTGCCATATTTCAAGCATGAATGTGGGACTTGAAACCAAACTCAACCAGGGCTTCTCGAGGCTACACCACCTCACCCTCATCAATAGAACCAAGCATTACCACAATCCATCCTGCATCACTAGGTCATAAAACAAGCATGGATGCCACAAGATTTCTCCACCTACACCGTGAGGCATTTTCCCGTCTCCTAGTCTTTAGGATTTACTACAATCCACATTCTGATCCACACAATACCCGGCTTTACTGCAACCCATAGTCTGGTTCAGGGGTCACTAGGCCATTGGATTTACCACAATCCACATTCCGGATTAGGGATCATAAGGCCATGTGTTCTTTCTTTCGGAGGTCCATCTCACTCATCTTCGAATCCATCCGGCAATCTAGCTCAACCAAAACATGAGAACCCCATCACACCATGGATATCCAGAAATGGCAAGGCTAGGATGAAAACACTGTCACACCTGGAAAAACCCTTGCCATGACTGCAAAGAACCACATGCATGCCAAATCTAGCAAGGAAGTCACACATGTAAATCGATACCTACAAAGAATCTTGTTGTAACTACTTGATCCTACACTTCCTTGCTTTCTCCTTCCTTCCTCTTGCCTTATTTTCCTTTCTTGATCTAATGCCAAAGTGCTCCAAGAAAATTTTGTGTCCAAGAGTAAGAGAGAGAGAGAGAATAATGAGAGAGCTCCAAAACGGAAATGACAAAATGTTACCAACAGACCAAACCTGAGAAAAATCTTGCCAACTGATCCTCATAAGATTTTTTATCAATGAGGCCTCTATTTTCTCCAATTTCCATTATTTTCCTTCATTTTCCTCCTCACATGCAACCTATGACCTTTCACCTTCCTTTTCTCATAATTTCCATTATTTTCATAAATAAATGTGCCAAAAATGCCTTTTTGTCTTCCCAAAGCCTTTGCCATTGCTTTTGCCAATAACCTTATCCAGAATACCAAAATGAACACCCAGTAGGATGTTTTTCCCACCATTCATCTTGGAACACGTGTCCCATGACTGTGGTCTTATATATTTTTACATGGTTTTAACCAGGGCTGTTACAGGTCATTTCCATGGACTTTATTACGTGTTTCCCGAGGACATCTAGACAACTTGATTCTATCATGTTTCTGGTTGACAAGTTGACAAAGGTATCACACTTCATTCTAGTGAATTCTACTTATTTTACTAATGATGTAGCACAATCTTTCATCAGAGATGTAGTGAGGTTACATGGTGTTCCGAAGAAGATTGTGTTAGACAGGGATGCCAAGTTCACTTCTAGGTTTTAGAAAGAATCTTTTCCAAGTTTGGGTACAAAGTTGGCCTTCAATACAACTTATCATCCGCATACAGATGGGAAGACAGGGAGAGTTAGTAGGATTTTGGAGTACATGTTGAGAATGTACGTCATGCATCAACAGTGAAAGTGGCAAGAGTATCTTCCACTGGTTGACTTTGCTTACAATAATGGGTATCGGGAGTCTCTGAGGATAAGTTCGTTTGAGGCACTCTATGGGTAGAGTTGTAATACTACCATCACTTGGATTGATCTAGTGAGAAATGTGTTGATTGGATTGGACATGTTGGAAAATATTGAACAAGAAATGTAGGTTATCAAGCAAAATCTAAAGGTAGCACATGATAGATAGAAGAGTTATGCAGATCAACACAAAGTGTTTAAGGAGTTTCAGGTTGGGGAATAGGTGTACTTGCACATCAAGTCGAAGAAGAGCTCCTTGAGGATTGGATCATGTGCCAAGTTGGCACCTTGGTATTGTGGACCTTTCAAGATTCTTGAGAGGATTGGGCCAATAGCCTACTGACTTGCACTACCTCTGATAGTGAAATTCCATGATGTTTTCCAAGTGTCATTGTTTAAGAAGTATGTTAGAGATGTTGATCATGTGAATGATTGGTTTGTATATGGAGCCAAAAGGATAATTCCAGTCGGAACCTCAGTGCATTTTTCAGAGAAATAAGCTCATGCTCCAAAACTAAGAAATCGAATAGGTTAAAGTGCAGTGGAAGCACTTTGAGCCCGATGAAGCTACATGGGAGATGGTTGATCAGATGTGGGCTATATACCTTTCATTATTTTTCGGTTAAGGCAAATAAGTTTTGGTGTATGTATATGAATGTAAATATCGCCATGAGTTGTGTTATAAAGTTCCAATAAGTAGTATGGTTGTCATGTTGCTATGTTTGTGATGTTGAGTTGCTTTTCAACTGTCTCATTGGTTGTAGGTGTCACTGAACACCGAGGAAGATGCTCTCCCAAGGGGGAGGGTTATGTAACATCCCTTGTCAAAAATCCATATAATAAAGTTAGTAAATGTAAAATAATAGCCAAGGTCATGGGACACGTATTCCAAGTTGAATGTTGGGAAAAGCATAGTGATGTGGATCACTAACGATTAATAAATGGCTATGGAAATTGGAAAAGGCTTTGGAAAGGCATGAAGCATTAATTGGCATTTTATTTATGAAAATAATGGAAAATGGGAGAAAAGGAAGGCGAAAAATCATAGGTTGCATGTGAGAAGGAAATTGAAGGAAAATAATGGAAAATGAAGAAAATAGAGGCCTCAATGATAAAAAGGCTTCTGAGGACCATTTCACATTTTTTGTCAGTTCAGTATTTGGCAATCTCGTTCTATTCTCTCTCTCTCTCTCGTACTCTTGTACACTTAGAGTTCTCTTGCAGCACTCTTCGAGGAGTGTGGCAACTTGGGATTTGGAGCAAGAGGGCAAAGGAAGAGAAGGAAAGTGCAAGGGGACAATGGGATCAACAACTACAATGGGTTTTGCATGCAAGTATCAAGTTGCATGTATGATTTCCTTGTTAGTTTTGGCATGCATGTGGTTTCTTGGTTATGATCTTTCATTGGCATGAAGGAATGCCTGGATAAACAATGATTTTGCTTAGCCTTGCCATTTCCTAGATAGCCATGGTGTTGTGGGTTTTATCTTTGCTTTCTTGTTGGTGCTCATGTTTCTTTGGTTGTGGGTTGAGTTACAAGTTCCTGGAACCTTGGTTGGACAAACGCTCTAGAAGCCCTATAACACCTTGGGTTGAGTTACTAGTCTTGGAAGCCTTGGTTGGACAAATTCTCTGGAGCCTTTGGTGGGTTGATTTACTAGTCGTGGAAGCCCTGGTTGGAAAAACGCTCTGGAGCCTAGTGTTAGTTGTGGGTCGAGTTACTAGTCCTGGAAGCCTTGGTTGGAACAAACATTATGGAGCCTTGAACAACTTGGGTAGAGACTGATATGGTGATGGTTAGTGATGGGGTGGAGTCATTGGTTGGGGGTGGAGGTGGTTTGGCCTCTTGAAGCCCTGGTTTGGTGTTCTTCATTTATTCCATGAGATCCCACATTAATGCTTGGAATATGGCAAGGGGTGATTGGCTAAAAGAGAGAATTGGTTTGGCCCAATCTATGGTCGGGTGGTATGTGGATGTCCCTAACTTGGTTGGATTTGCATATGTTAATAAGAGTTCATTTTCCTTTGGTATTTATGATCCGGATTTAAACAGGAATGCAACAAAATACAGAGATAACCATAAATACAGAGATGCATCGTAAATAATACTTCATTTCATTACTATAAAACACTGAAATATGCTTACAAACATAAATGGAAATAAACCAGCTAGGGCGATCGTAGCTTATCTCTAAGAAGAGAAGTGGCGACTACATGCCTCTGAACTGTCTTACAATAAGGCTCAAAGGCCTATTTATTGTTGAGATATAATGGGCTCCGTTGGGGTAAATTGGTACATCAACTTCCCGAGGTCGTAACTTTGGCATACAATCTCTGTTTGAAGAGCACAATATCTCATTAAAAATAAATCTATCCGAGAACTACAACTTTGGAAGAGCAACATTTAAAAAAAAAAAAAAAACAAACAAACAAACAAACAAAAAAATAAACAAACAAGCAAAAACAAAAACAAAAACAAAACAAAAAAACAAATAAAAACAAACAAACAAACAAACAAACAAACAAACAAAAACAAACAAAACAAACAAAAACAAACAAACAAACAAAAACTAAAACTAAAACTAAAACAAAACAAAAAAACAAAAACCAAAAACAAAAAACAAAACAAAAACAAAAACACAAACCAAACCAAAACAAAACAAAAACAAAAAAACAAACAAACAAAAAAATGTTGATTAGGGCCTAAAAACGGCTCTGGAAGTTGAGGACCTGAAAAACTGCTAAAAATAGTAAACTATGCTACAATTATGGAAACTGAAAAGCTAAAAGAAAAAATGGTGGGGGTCCAAATGGACTTGGCGGGTGGCCCCAATATCCACCTGGATCATTCCTCCCCTGTTAGGAAGCAATGGTCCCCATTGCGTTGAGTTCCTCCATGAGATGAGGAAACTTTTATTGAACTTGGTCCCTGGTGAGCCACTTGCCCTGGTGAAGGAGTTGACCTGCTTTGAAAATTCGATACAGTTGGATATTCTACTGGCGATTGTGCTTGATCTATGTGTCCATGATCCGATCAATTGCAGCTTATTCCACACAATCTGGATTTAACTCTGTGGGTGTGAGTTGTTCTGCAATGTCGGATGTGTCTAGTAATGGTGGAAAGTATGGCCGAAGGTGGTCCACATTGAACACTGGGTGCAGGCCAAGGAATGGGGGAATGCTGAGCTCAAATGCATTATCTCCCACAACCTTGGTAATGGTGTGAGGACCATATCGGAATGGTCTGAGTTTCCGATAAGGCGTTCCTTTTGCAAATGCAACCAAACTTTGTCGCCCACCTGAAGCTTGTGTGGCACCTGATGTTGATCATGTCGCTGCTTGTACTTGGCATTTGATTTCTCCAGAATGTCATGGACATGCTCGCAAATATGTTGGATGTTCTCAATGAAGTTGTTTTCCTTATATGTTTCGGACTGGACATGAGCCGAATCTGCGTGAGTAGTGTTGAGCTAATTTATTAACACAAATTAACACAAGTATTCATTATCAATCCAGGTTTGTAAAACTTGGAGGCAAGTCCACATTGTATGGATATCAGGTATAGCCAAGCTTAGAAGATAAATTTTGAAGAACTAAAGAAGTACATATTACAAATATAAGCCTATATTAACAATTTCTAACTCACTTTTGCAATGTATGAAAGATGAAGTGGCTCTTAACTTAAGAGATCCATTTGTGTCCTTCTCTCTCAATTATCTCTTAATGAATAGAAATTAGAAATCATGAATTAACAATAGCTTAAGATGCATAAATAAACAATGAAGGAGACTCTTAACTTAAGAGATCTTTGGGCATTTTTCATCACAATTCATTCATCATTATGCTATCACTGGAAAATTGAAAGTACATAATAAAAACTGCTTGCATGTAACAAAGAAGAATTCTAGTATTAATCTATCAATTCAATAGAAGGAGAATTCAACTTGAACACTTTGTTGTCCCATCTTACTAAAATGATAAATAAACTTAAATTCAGAAATATAAATCATCACACATCAATTGATAAGAAAATCTGAAACAAAGCAAGTAAACATATTCTAAAGTAACCAGTTCGTGAAAATTAAGCTAATCTAACAATGAAGTGTACTTAACTTGGAGTGGGGGCCCTCCACCCTTGCCTTGCACACTTGAATTTGCTATAAAATGTTTAAACTTCAGTCACTTATCCACATCAATGAATAGAAAAATGAAAGTAGAACAGATTCTTCGAATTAATCTCCAAAATCCAAATGTCTCAACATAAAGTTATACAAAAATTACACACCATAAGCCTTCAAAGTATTGGCTTAAATAGAAGTTTATGAAACAAACTGATCTAAAGTATCTCTAAAAATCATATCTATTCATATCGATCTATCTAAGTCGAATTCATTCAATCCATCCTAAGAAATATGGACAATCCCATGAAATCACAAAACTGCCCTCTTTTCCTAGGGATTTTCTGGGTGAATAGTCATGTTTAACCAGCCTTGACTAGGCCTAATAAAGCTTGTTTTGACCGAACCAAGTGCAATTAGTTCAGTTCAATTTCCCAAGCTTTCCATCCATGCATCTAACCCGAGCCCAAGTGTCCTGCAAACATGTCATCCACATAGTTATTACAGGAATTTCTGATTCTGTCAAAATTTGCACTTGAAATCAAATTTTCATAAAAACTTTAGAAATTGCAAAATTAAAATTAAATACCTAATTATGCATGAAATACATCAAAATGGGATGGATATAATGGAAAATAGATGGAAAATATAAGGACTAAGTAAGTTTCCTCAAGCAAAAATAGACCAAAACTGAGGGCCAACATCTCCCCCTTACTGATCTTCAAGCATGTCCTCATGCTTGTTGCTTCCTTTTGGATCTTTTCACCCCTATTGTTCCAGACCCTGATGCCTCTTGTTGTACTACCTCTAAAAAATAGTCCATCCCTGTGTTATGTTCTTCTCTATACAAAGTAGCCTTAACCTTCTGTTTTTCATATTTACCTTTCCACATGTTCTTTTCCTTGAGCCATTTGAATGCATGCTTGCAAATTAGATCATTCTTCCTCTTTAATTTTCCTATTTCTTCAGTTAATTTTTCATTTTCTTTAACCAACTTCTCATTCTTCTTTTTACTTTCTTTGTTTTCCTTTTTCAAATGCTTTTCCAAAATCTTGTTTATTTCAAGTTAGTCTATTAATTCTCTAATTTTGCTCAAGTGTAATTCATTTTCAAGCTCTTCTGTGCTTTTCATAAATGATGTTGCTGCCACATCATCATAATAGGAATCCTTCTCTAGAGCTTCTTCCTCAATAATATCCTCTGCCTGTTTCCCTGTAGAACATGTTTCCACAATTTGTATTTCTTGGTCTCTGCTACTTGTTTCAATTGGACTCGTCTTCCTAAGCCTCCTAGGAGTGGACATAATGGATGTTTCCTTTTCAACCATGACTGTGTTGGTTTGCTTCTTTGATCTGGTTCTGGGATAAAGAGGTGAACTCATAATGCCCTTGGTTTCTTTCTCTACTTTGTTTTGCTCCTCCATGACCTGTTCCTCATACTGGTTTTGGTTCAAAAACTCTCTTCAAATCAACCCTTAAGTTTTTATTTGATACTCTACCAGAATTTTGATTAACCCTTGATGATAAATCTGTGCTTCTTTTGGCTTGTTTTGACTGATTCTATCACCTTTAGGAGGCTTCGAAAGAGGAAATACGGTAGGTTTATCTTGACCTCTCCTTTAATGTGTTGAAGAAGTCTAATATGATACATATGTGCCACACTGTATCCCCTGTCACAAGTGAGGAATTTTTGAAGAACCAAAACCAGTTCTCCCCATGGTTCATTGAACCACTCCCTGGGTATACCTTTGGCTCTGTCAAAGGTTCCCTTTATATTTTTCTCCAGGAAGAAATTCCATGCCTTCTTCTTGAAGTGCAAACCCTTATGATAATTTTCTCCTATCATTGGAAGGTCCAATGCTTGTGAAATGAATTCTTGAGTCATTGGAATTATTATGTTTCCTACTCATGTTTGCTCCTGATTATAATTGTTCACAAATTCTCTTGTTATTTCCTCACTATGGCCATTAAATCTTTGTAAGAAGCCTATGAGCACTACCTGATATAACTTTTCTATTGTTTCGTTTTCCAGTTTTCTATTTGAAATCTCGACTCTACCCTAGTTGTCATATTCTCTGTAAACCAATGAATATAGGCTTCTACTGTTATTAATTTCATCTATCTAAGTCGAAATCATTCAATCCATCCCAAGAAATATGGACAACCCCATGAAATCACAAAACTTCCCTATTTCCTAGGGATTTTCTAGGTGACTAGTCATGTTTGACTAGCCTTGACCGGGCCTAATAAAGCTTGTTTTGACCGAACCAAGTGGAATTAGTTCAGTCCTAGTTCCCAAGCTTTCCATCCATGCATCCAAGTGTGCTGCAAACATGTCATCCACATAGCTATTACGGGAATTTCTAATTCTATCAAAATTTGCACTTGAAATCAAATTTTCATAAAAAAACTTTAGAAATTGCAAAATTAAAATTAAATACCTGATTATGCATGAAATACCACAAAATGGGATGGATATAATGGAAGATATAAGGACTAAGTAAGTTTCCTCAAGCAAAAATACACCAAAACTGAGGGCCAACAAGTAGCTGCAAATGGCATGGCCACATCAATGGTACATAGTGGCTGGAATCCCAAGCCCACCTGAAAAGGGTTGTGGCCAGTCGAGTTGTGGAGATCTCGGTTGCTATTGTGCTGAACATAGGGAAGGCTCTAATCCCATGTGCATGGATTCTTTGAGTTGTACATGCGTAGAATGTGTACGATCATCCTGTTCATAACCTCTGTCTGGTCATCAGTTTGAGGATGGAAGGTTGTAGACTTAGTGAGTTTGGTGTCTAGCATCGCCCAGAGGTTGGACCAAAATGTACTGAGGAACCTGTTGTCCTAATCTGAGACGATATATTGTGGGATCCCAAAGTGTACCCACACTCGTTCAAAGAAGAGTTTAGCAGTGGCTTCTGCTATGATATTCTTCTTGCAAGCCGCCATAATGGCCATCTTCAAGAACCTATCGACGACCACAAAAACATAGTTGTTTCCATGATTAGTAGAAGGAAGGCTCAACATGTAATCCATGGAGATGGATTCCCAAGGTTGACTAAGGGTAGGAAGTGGGGTATAGAGGCCTTGCTTCTTGATGGTTGGTTTGGCAATGGCACAGGCAATGCATGATTTGATGTACTTCCCGACATCTTGTCGAAGATTCGGCCAATAGAAATACTTCTGAAGTACTGCCACCATTTTCTGGACCCCGAAAAACCCAACAACCCGACTCTAGTGTGCTTCCAAAATAATATTGGCACGCTCGCTTGAAGGACCACAAAGGTGACTTAGGTAGCATAACAAGGCATCCTGGAGGTGAAAATCTGGAACATGCTGACCCTCCAAGAGTGTCTGGTATGTGTTGCTGAATTCTGGGTCACTTTTATAAAGAAGTGGCCAATCAGAAGTCTCGTGCCCACAAGAGTTGAGCACGGTGGTTAACGCCATGATCGGTGGTCGACTGAGGAAATCTGCAACATTATTGGTGTTTCCCTTCTTATACTTGATATTCAAATGGAATTGTTGTAGGTATGTGAACCACTTCTGATGGCGATCATTCTGCAATTTCCCTTGGGTCTATATGAACTGCAGGGGTCGGTGGTCTGTGTGGATGACCGTCTCCTTCCCCAAAATGTAATGCTTCCATTGCCGACAGGCCTGCACAATGGAAGACATATCTTTGTCATAAGTGGGATAATTTTGGACTGTGTCTGAAAGTGTCTCACTGTGGTATGCCACTAAATGCCTATGTTGAGTAAGGACTGCCCCAATAGCATAGTTAGAGGCATCTGTCTCGACCTGAAATGGTTGTTGCAAGTCTGGTAATGCGAGCACTGGCACCAAGCAGAGGCGATATTTCAACTTTGTGAATGCCTTTTGTTGAGACTCAGACCAAAAGAAATTTTCTTTTGCTCCTCTCTTGGTGACTTGACTCAAGGGCCAAGTGATATGAGAAAATCCCAACACGAACCTGCGGTAGAAGTTGGAAAGACCTGGAAAGATGTAGAGCTCTGTTAGAGTGGTTGGAGATGGCCAATCCCGAATGACTTAGATCCTGGCTGGATCCACATGTACCCCCCGTTCATCAATAATGTATCCCAGATACTGAACCTGGGTCATGCCAAAAGTGAATTTCTCCACATTGGCAAATAACTTGTGTTGCGTAGTGCTTGGAGAACCTATCAAATGTGGTGGAGGTTCTCTTCCCAACTCTGGCTGAATATCAAGATGTCGTCCAAGTATACCACTACAAATGAGTTGGTGAATGGTTGCAAGATGTCATCCATTAGCCTCACGAAGGTTGCAAGAGCATTCGTCAATCCGAAAGTCATAACCAACCATTCGAAAAGGCCCTCCTTGGCTTTAAAGGAGGTAACCTATTACAGAAAGTGATCTTGTTCAGTGCTCGATAGTCAATACAAAGTCTCCAAGTCCCATCCTTCTTTTGTACCAACATGATCGGGCTCCCACAAGGCGATGAACTCAGACGGATGTGACCTTTCTGCAACAGCTCCTGAATCTACCTCTTGATTTCATTGTTCTCAAGAACGGAGCACCGTTAGATTGGTCCATTGGGCAACGGCGCACCTGGGGTCAAATCGATGGATTGCTTGACCTGACAGTGCAGAGGAACCCCTGTGGGGGAGGTGAAGATGTCCTCGTACTCCTCCACAACCTTGTCCATATGTAGTTATCATGTGGAGGGGCCCTATTTGGAGGTCGGGGCCACCATCTTCTTCTTTCCTTGAGGGCGTATCATCAGGAAAACAAATTTCCTGGTTTTGGAAATGATCTTACTGCATTATTTTGCAGTAACCAAAGAGATGGCAGTAGGCAGTGCTACCTCCAGTATCCTGTACAACTTATTTCCCAAAGTAACGATAACAACACGGGGCCTTGATTCATACACAACATGTCGCTTCCACAAGTATGGTTGTCCTAATAATACATCACAAACATCAAGGGGATCAATGTAACATAATACCTCATTCGTGAAGGGATTGATGTTTTATGGAAGGCGACACTGCTCCCTTACGTGAAGATCTCGTCCTTGGTGAAGCCACCCAATGGTGTACGATTGTGGATGTGTTGTGGTCGATAAGCCCAGCCACTCCACGACCTCTACTGAAATGAGGTTCTTTTCGCTCTCACTATCGACAATGAACTATAGTGGAGATCCCTTTACCCACATCTGGGAGTGGAAGAGACACTCCTCCTCCTCTGGATCTTCAGGTTCCTCCTTTTGGATCTTTGTGGTGGAAACAGTGGCGTTGGGCTCCGCATCGATAATCTGCTTCTCTTTGTCATTCCCCTTGTCGGGTTCTGACTCATAGTTTGAACATGCATTTGATTCTGAAACCCTTAGCTCGGCCACCTGTGACTGCTTGGCCCGACACTCACTTGTGTTGTGAGTGGAGCTCTTATGGAACTCACACCACTTCCCTGTGTCCTTTTTTGGCTTCACGGCACTATTATTTGCTTGTAGCTTTGGTAGGTTGTCTTGGGCCGCCTCGCCTTGGCTTTGTCCTTTGTTCTGCAGTTTGGGGGCACCTTCCCTTGCTTTGGATTCGCAGATCCAAAGTCTCACTTCTTCTATTTAAACTTTTTCTCGATCTTGATGACATATCAGTATGTCGTGCCGAGCGAGGAGATGTTCAGGAATTCTATTTCTTCCTGGATGTACTTGTGCAGGAAACATCGGTATTTGAGTACCAAATGCTGCTCCAAATACTTGATACCCAACTTCGTGCAAAGGTTATGGAAAATATTGGTAAACTTCGGCATGTTTTGGTCCCTTCCCTGCCGCAGCGTGGTCCACTTTATGTATTGATCCTCATAGCTTCCCACTGGGTAATACTGCTCCTTGATGGCAGTCTAGAATGAATTCCAGGTGGGTGCAGCTGAAAATAGTGAGCCTGTACTTTCATCCTTCTGCTCGCAGTAGGTTTCCCACCAGTCCTTGACGTGGGGAGCTGCTTTGAGAAGAGCGAAAATAATATTTTCCCGACTCAAAAAATCATGAACAAAAGAGTACCCTTCTAGCATATTTAACCATTTATCTGTTGAAAATAATACTGAGAGGGGGGGTGAATCAGTATTATCTAGTCCTTTTAACAATTCTTCCTTATTTATACTTTGAATTATTTTTGCATATCAGTACCATAAAACAATGAGCAAGAACAAGAAAAACAGACAGTCACTTTTCATAAATTTTCAAACTGGATCCATAAATATCAAATGATCATCAAGTACCAGTAAGTCACCCAGATAACCAGATCCACAATAATAGAAAACTAAACCCAGAACACCTTCTGTGGCATCTCCTGTGGGGCCTCCTGCGGCGTCTCTTGCGGCGCCTCCTGCGGCGTCTCCTATGGCGCCTCCTGCGGCGTCTCCTGCGGCGCCTCCTGCGGCGCCTCCTGCAGCCCCTCCTGCGGCATCTCCTGTGGCGCCTTCTGCGGTGTCTCCTGCGGCGCCTCTTGTGGCGTCTCCTGTGGCGTCTCCTACGGCGCCTCCACACTTCCACAGCTGCAGCGCTCGAGAGATCACCCTTCACAGATTCGCTTTCCACTTCAGTTTCATATAGAACGAGCTTTTGAAACAATAACCCAATATTTCAGATCTTAAGATATTCAACCCAAAAGCATACACAATCCAAATGATCTCCTTTGCTTTATATAGGCAAGCTCTTCCTCAAATCATGGACCAATACTACGGGCCAAAAACCATAACAAACCAATACCATCAACTCAATACTAGGGATCAACGCGTCTGTCGAGATGCCATGGTCCAAAAACCATAGGTTCAAATTCCAAGGACTAACTACCATGGACCAAAGGTAAGTTTTCCCACATGAAATAAACTTTTCTCTGCATAAAATTCCGTGAACTTTTCTCCACATGAAATAAACTTTTATAAACTTTTCTCTGCATAAAATTCCGTGAACTTTTCTCCTGCGTACTTCTTAATTCTCATCATATTGAGAGCCATGCCATGGGTGTTGCCATCAAGTACAACATCTGTAACATATAACCATACCAGAAACATATTGCCAACATCCCTGTCCTGCGAGGCATTCACACCTTGATATATTCACCTTCACGTAAACCTAATCCAGGGGCTGTGGGGCTTTCATGCTGCAAGAGCAGTGATCTGCACTATTTCCCCAAGTCAAACTACTGATTCTTACTTATCTTCTTATAACAATTAGTTATCTTTGTGTAAACAAATACCTTATATTATATGTAGTGATTCAACACATTCATATAAGTTCCCACAATAAATAAACATTAAACTTGCAATTCATACATAGTAATGCATAAAACAGGAAAAGATACACATAAATATGATAAGACTTCTCTTTATTACTGTTTCCAATGGTTACAAACTCAACCTTCCCTACGCACTCAGTTGCAGGGGTCCGCGCACTCAGCTACGGAATATTAGGCCTCTGCACACTCAGCAGTAGAGCCTTCCCCTACACTACGACCCAAAGGCACAACTCTACACCTCGACTTAATGCTTCATCAAGTCTTTGATTCTTAGACTATTCGATATCTTTTACACTTAGAGCCTTGCTCTGTTTATACAATCCCATGGTTCGCTGACCATAGTTAGATATCTCAAACCGACACTACATTTACAAAAGTAAGGGTGGACAACCCTATGATTGTATTACAACTCACGCTCTGCGCCTACAAATCGTGGAGTCTTTACAATGGACCTAGTCAATACTTGGGCTTTAAGCCCCAAAACTTGCCTTGGGGGGATCCCACGCCCAACAGGCCCCCAACGCAAACTTTGTGACTCACCCTCGAGTCATTTTGTCGGTGCTGAGATCTTTGCTTGGATACCTCCCAACTCTGCTCGGATTGCTGCAAAGTTGGCAACGCACTGAGCGGCTCCCTGTCGAATCGCCTGTACTCGTTTTTATGAGATCGCGGTGTTGAAACTACTCTCCTGCATCTGCTTATAGTCCTGCGCCTTCTTTTGGCTGCATGGAGCATGACGACTGTGCTTCTATCGGCTAGTCAGATAGCCGGGCCACCCATGTATCGCTTCAATCGATTGCCATTCACGTTGCCTAGGAAAGGTTCTCCATTTAGCTTTACCAGCTGCACTGCACCTCCGTCTGAGACCTCCTTAACAACATACGATCCCAGCCAATGCATTCTAAATTTTCCTAGGAATTTATCGAACTTACTGTCATATAGTAACACTAGATCATTTACCTTGAAGGTGCGCGACTTAATATGTCGATCATACCAGGCCTTTTCGCGCTGATTTTGTACCTGCTAATGGAATCTAGCCAAAAAACGCTCCTCTTCGAGTTCCTCCAATTGCGCGAGCCTCTCTTCCAGGGCTCTACTGTTTGTCATACAGGGGAGCGCTACTATGCATAGACTAGGCACAATATACTCCATTGGCATTATGACTTGCACTCCATAGACCAACCGGAAAGGTGTTTGTCTTGTCAGTTTCTTGCAAGTTGTCCTATAAGCCCACAATATTGAAGGTACTCGTAGGTCTCAATCACTTCGCTACGCGTTGCATACTTTAGTTAGCGCAGTCTCCAATACTTTGTTAAATGCTTCTACTATCCCATTGGCTTGTGGGTGATATAGTGTGATTTTTTGATGATACACCCGAAACTCTTCTATTAGCGTGCTGATTGTTTCATTAAGGAAATGTGTACGACAATCGTTCATCAAGATCTTCAGACATCCAAATCGTGTCAATACGTGTTCAAACAGAAACTTCGTGGCTGTGGCGGCCATGCAATCTTTTACCGGCTGCACTTCTGCCCAACGAGTCAGGTACTCTATCATAGTGATAATGTATCACACGCCCGTCTTTCCCTGGGGTTTGATAGGTCCTACAAAGTCGATCGCCCACTTTTTGAAGGGCTGCAATGTCATTTGTGGATTCAAAGGCATCTCATCCCTTCATGATGGTTTACCTGTTCTTTGACATACATCACAAGCCTTACAATGTGCTTTTGAATTCTGATGAAAGGTTGGCCACCACAACCCTGCGCGGAGAATCTTTTGCGCGGTCACTCACCCTGCATAATGCCCTCCCGCAACACCCCCATGTGCATCCATGAGGATATGGCTTCGTTCAAATTTAGGTACATACCTTTGTAGTATCTCATCATTACCCATCTTATATAGGTACCCCATGATGATAGAAAAATTTTCCACGTGCACCACCAATTCCTTCTTCTATTGGACGAAGTATTCTTTTGGTGCAGTTCCAGTATTGAGAAAGTGGATTATGTCTTCAAAGTGTCCATCCACTTCTTGAGGTTCAACGCGATTTGGTGTTCGTCGGCAAGTATATGGCATCAAGCGTAAGCTTGCTACATGTTGCTTAACCAATCCAAATACAGTCCAATCATCTAGATAAACCTCCAAGAACTTGTGGATATATTCCTTGAATGTTGCAACAACTATGCCTGAAAAGATGGCCAGCGCATTCTTCAATCCAAATGGCATAACAGTGTATTGGAAGCAACTCCATTCAGTTGCGAAGGTTGTCTTACTCCTATCTTCTGGTGCGATTTTTATCTGGTGGTACCTTGAGAATCCGTCAGTGAAAGAATATGCTTTCTGCCCACCGACATTTCCTAATACTTCATCTGTGAACAGAGTTGGGAATGGGTCATGCACACATGCGTCATTCAATTTTCTAAGGTCCATGCATATTCTTATCTCACCCTTCTGCTTATTTTCTTGCTCTTCCATAGGGCTTACCAAATCGGATTTTTCCACTGACTCAATGATTCTAGTTGCGAGCATCTTGTCTAGTTCTATGCGGACCTTCTCCTTGTACTTCAGATTAAAGCATTAAGGCCTCTACTTAACTGGCTTCGTATCAGGATTTAATGTGATCTGCATCATCCCTAAATCTCTGATGATTCCTTTTAAGTCTGTGATCTTGGTCGGGAATAGGTCCTGGTACTCACGGAGTAACTTAGGTCCCAATAGTCGCTAAGTGTTGCATATTTAGGTTCGTCTTCCGTACCAATGTTCACCTTCTTTGTATTTACCAGCGCAATAATGTCAGGGTCTTCAATCAGTGGTCCTTGAACCTCGCGTCATCAATAGTGTCCCACCAACGATCCTCAAATGTGAAGGTTAACAAGAACCCTCCGCGCAAGATATCCCATTCACTTGTAACATGGTGGAGCTCTGTCTCTATATACCAGTTAATGGGTATAACATCTAGGGTATGACAGAACAGGTGTACCCACTCAGGTTGTGGCTCTTCCCCATAGACCTTTGTCCACTTGGCAAGGTGCGCATGTGGATCATCCCGTCCGTCATACTTGTCTTTTAGATGCATCTGAGGCTTCCCAAAATGCATGCACATCATTCTCTTGCATTCACGCGAATCCTCAAAGCTTCCTTGGTGCGTACCCTACCACCTCACGGGTGTAGCATGTAGTACCCATTTCAAAGGCTCGAAACATTGCTGTTCTGACACCTCTCTTTCAAATCTATTCAGGAAGGCATCTACCTTGCTTAACCATCATATGTAGGGAGATCCCTTACTTCCGTTGATACGCAGTGCAGTGATCTTGTCATCATGTTACAATTCAGCGTAGTTACCTCGTGTAACTGGTTTTGCCATCACTCTATCTCTTCATCCGAATCCGACGTACAAAAGCTTTCGCGCTCCCATGAGATTTTCCCACTTGCGGTGGGATTTAGCCAGTCTTGCTCTCGCGCAGTTATCTTGTAGATGCAGTCTAATTCATTGTCACTTTCATAGTTTTGCACTATCTTTGTGTAGTGTGATGCTTCTGCAGGGTCCATAGGTATGACTACACGCTGAGACTTTTTTTTTTATCAAAAATCATCTTCTGCATCTTTAGATTTATCACCATGTTCATGTTAGTGGCCCAATCTATTCCTAATAGCGTGGGATAGGGATTGCTATCATCAACAATCTCTATCACTTCAAAATCTTCCAACAAGCTTGCTCCTTCAATATCCACAGTGATTCCCTACAATCTTCCCATAGGTAGGATCTTTTGTTCGTTCGCTATTCACAGTTGGATAGGGGACTATTGCAGCATAGGCCTTCCCATGTGCTCCCATGTCTGCTTCGGCAAAATGTTCGCGTCCGATCCTAAATCTAGAATTACTTGGTCCATCTCATATTCTCCAATCTGCGCGGTCAATCTCATTTCTCTTTCCTTCCTTGTCTAGATTTCTGTCTCTAAAAGATTTCCTCTTGGAGACATCTGTTGTCCCATTCTTGTTGAAGTGAGTTTGCTAACTCTGTTCTTTACTTTGTGAATCCTTCAATGATGAGAATTTGGTTAATTTCCTGTAATTTCTTTCCCACTTCTCCTTTAGCTTTGAAGATATTTCCAAACTCATTTTTATTCCATTTTTTGATTTTTCTCTTGATGTGTTTGAGCCTAAGATGTAGAAGGAACATCTTCGAGCCTTGAGAGTGTAACTCTTTATTGGGTCCCTATAATACTAGTGATTACCCCATTACTATGGTAGTTGTACCCCTTATTAATATTGTTGTGCCCCTATTGCCCCCATATTGTTATTACTGTGCCCCATAGAATCCCTCTATTGTTATTTTTGTGGCTTTATATTATTATTGTTAGGTCGCTTGGGTTATATTGTGACTCCTTAGACTCCTATATATAGAAAGGAGGTTTTGTCATTTGTATCATCCAAGAATTGTTCATTTATGTAATGTAAAGGAGGTTGCCCCCTCGAAGAGGCTGAATTCTAAGGCTTTGATCTATCTTTTCTATCTTTTCTTGAGCTGGTTTCATAACACTCTTCTTTCCACCACTTATTAATGTTTGTGAGGAAATTAGAGTGAGTGAGCCAAACATTCTCAAACTTAAAGGGTCTATTTCTTAGTGTACCAATTAAAGAAGCTTCCAGTTGGATGGGCTAGTGGTCTGAGCATCCAAAAGGGAGGATGAACTTTGTCAGGCTTCGTCCAGTGAGTAGAAGTTCTTCTGAGATTAGT
>APFE031192016.1:5730-23955 GCA_000404065.3 Pinus taeda | reverse complement strand
TACTTTGAGTTTTCTTCATTTGACTCATCAAAATTCAATGGAGTTATTGATTTTTTCATCGCGTCACTCACTAAAAATTCACGACGAATATCAAGTTTAGTCCATCTCCTCATACTCGTCACAAAATGAGGTCAACATCTATTAAGCATAGATTTCTCTTTATCCAGACTCATTAGATTAACTCACGGAAAAGTAAGTAATCTATTTATACTATTAAACCTTTGTCGCACCTGGTTAACACTTATGACAAAGGGACCACCATGGAGTCATTCTTTATGATCTTTTTAGACTCTCTAAATATGAAAAGACCACCAAGTTATCTCATATGAACTCATTAAATTACACAGGTATGAAGTACAGTTGCTCTTTTTGCGGTCCTTTTCAAACTCTTAAAACATGAAAATATCAATGATTTTTCCTGTCTGGACTCATTAAACTAATCAGATAGCGCATACAGTCGCTCTTTTTGTGGTCCTTTTTAGACTCTTAAAACATGAAAATATTAACGAGTTTGCCTGTCTAGACTCATTAAACTAATTAGATAGGGCATAGAGTTGCTCTTTTTTTGGTCCTTTTCAAACTCTTAAAACATGAAAAGGTCAATAATTTTACCCGTCTACACTCACTAAACTAATCAGATGGGGAAAGTGGACAATAAAACTGTGTTCAGTATTTAAAAGCGTGTTTTGGTAGCAGTCATTCCCTTGAACATGGAACTCCCTCAGATAAACCTTCCTTGTGATAGCCTCTCAATATGAATCTTACCATACTATGAGTTTAGTCTATATGCCCCGATGTTCTTTCATCTCTATATTCTAAAACTCTTTGGTGTTCATGAGTCTAGTGCTGCATGGTTAAAACCATTGTTGTGCCTTATATTGTTCAAGGGAAAACTATTTTTCTTATATTTCCTCCATCAAATCATCAAGCATATTCTTTCACGATGCCCTCTATCATTTTGAACCAATTCTCAATGATTCCTCAAAAAACAAATCATTCTTGTCTTGTTTCGTATCGATTGATGTAGGACACATTATTGCCTACCTTTCGACATGTCTCTTCCTATCGACTTCAACACTCTATATAGGAAGATGATCCAGAAAAACTTCAGTGCCTTAGTACTTGCAGATATCAGTGGCAAGTCACCTTGTGTTTGGTCAAGGGTTCCCATTATTGGCTGCTAGTTAAAAAATTCTACGAGTTTTTGATGACAATTTTTTTTGCACACTCGCTAGATTGTACTGTGCATCTTGGACACCATCACCATTATTGGTGGCCTTCCTCACATCTATTAATGGTCTCCATTATTGACTGGTAATTAGATGATTTCATGCATGTTCGACTTCAATGCATATATTCACATGTATCGATCTATGCTTTTCGGTGAAGCGGAAATCAAGACCTTGGGTAAAGGCTTGCATCACTCAGCCTTGTTTCCTCTCCCAAGTCATGTATATTATTTTTTGGAGACAACTCATCAGAATGATCCTATTATGACATTGGTTTCAAATTGTGCTTATCAGCGGCTAGCATTATCATATCTCTTTTATGAGAAAATCACTCTGACATAGCTATTGAGTGTGGGAATACCCGACTCAGGACATGATTTTAGATGTTTTATATATATGTGTTGTATCAGGTTTCTCGTACCGCCTGAAGCTCTGATCCTCTCTGTCTTTTTGTTAAGAAGGAACATAACAGTTAAGTATAAAGTATTTCAGCCATCGTCACAGCCTCTGATATCACACTTTAGAGGGCATCTGTTATATAGTAAAATGACCTCCTCATCAACTTAGAGGGGAAATACATGACGACTAAAGCAATCACCAAGTTCACAAGCCTTGTTTCCAAGTTAATGTTGCCTATACATTGAAAACCTGCTTTATAAAGCTTCTCAACAAGCCTAAGGGTGCATTAGTGACCTAAGTAACTCTACTTGTTACCTCAGGGACAACGTTAGTGAACCCTAATGAGGATCTAAGGGTCAAAGGAGCAGACTGACTAAGAAATATCCCTATATTCTCTCTTATATCAACTCAGAAAAGAAAGGAAACATCAAAGTTTGACCTATTTGGGGGATTTCTAATCCTAGTGTAGTACGCAAATGGGAAAGAGCTCAAAATAATGGCAACATCATTTCTTTTACCTAAAGAAAATCATGGAGAAAATTGGAAACCCTAACCTCACATGCTACATAAGTAGAGCTAGGACTACTGTGAAAGCGGTCAAATCATTTGAAAGGATAACTTACTTGATTGTCAAGTAGAGTCTCAGACTTAAGCATAAGAAGCTGGTAAGAAGGGAGAGAGAAAGACGAGATGGAGGGGTAAGGGAAGGCTAATGCAACCGATGGTTGTAATCACTCTTTCGACATTAATATAAAATTACAGTTGTACTATCTACTTCGTGGTGTTGGTACTATAATTCATTTATATGTTTATTTAATGTCATTTAGCATGAGTAGCTTATTTATGTGCAACTAGATGTCTTTTATATATTCATGCATTGATTATCAAGGTTTTATGTTATGATTATGCTTGTCTTTTCTATGTGCACGACTTGATCCGGAGTTGACTCAAGGGACATCCACCTAGCTGCATTGCACTCTCCAACAACTCTACATGAAGACTCAATGTAATGAATCCATCTTTCTTTGATAGTTAGTTATTGAATATGGACACGCATGTATCTTTCTGATAGTTGCAGATAATCTTACAGTTTGCCAAGGGTCCCGGGAAGACCCTTGAGGGTTCCTTCATTCTCCATACACTGTGCATTAATACCTATAGCAGAAATAGATGATTTCAATGTGGGAACCTCTAGAGAACATAAATGTGCAATTATTCCTTGTTGTTATTTCTTTAGAATATTTTTCATTCCATTAGAGCTGATTATCTTTCTCAGTTTCCCTACAATACCGCTTAATTCAACTACCTTTCCTTCTTAAATAAATTCATGAGAAGCTCTTGAAAACTAAAAGCTATTGTACCCAAGGATTGTAGCCATTGGACTACTAGTAAAACATCAGCACCACCCATTGGAATGGAAAGCATTTTGCTACTCAATACATATTTTTCCATGGGTAGCTTGATATTATCACACTTCCTAGGGAAATTTATTATTCCTCCTTTTGCAACCATCACTTGACACTTTGGTGTTGGATATAGGAAGCAATTCAATTCCTTGGCTATCTTACAATGAATAAAATTATGGGCATTGCATGAATTAATCAAAACTATTACCTTTTTCTTCTTGGTATGTAATTCTAGCTTGATAGTTTTAGGAGTGGTAATTCTGACTAATGCATTACAAGAGATGGTAAGATTCATTTCTTATTTCTCTAAGGTTTGTTCCTAGTGTATATTCTCTTTTTTTGACATTTCTTGATGCTTTTCTTCCTTCTCTTCACAATCTATGCAAAATAATTTCTTCTCAACACACTTATGACCTTTAGTGTATTTTCTATCACAACGATAACAAATCCCTTTTTCTTTTTTATCTTCAAATTATTGTGGTGTCAACCTTGTAGGTTGTGGAAGGCTAGGGGCAACAACACTTACATATTTATAACTGTGAGTGGTGGCTTCCTTGTTGCCATAATTTTAATTTCCATTTTTCTTGCCAACCTCAATGCTTTCTCCAATGAGCCAAGTTCCCAAAGACAAACCTCATGTTGGATGTCATCCATTAATGTCCCTATGAACACATCAATCCTATGCTCCTCTAAAATATATTTTACCCTTATATTCAATTTTTCGAAGTCCTCAATGTGTTCCATAATTGAATCATTTTGTTTAAGATTTATCAATTGGCTAAAAAAGGTGTTTCTTTTTGTATCCTCATAATGTGATATCATTTCTTCTGTAAAAATTGCCCAGGTGAAAAATTGTTTACAAGAGAAAAGCTATCGATACCATACAAACTGATTTGGTTCCAAATATAAAGTTGCAATGCATAAATTTTGTGTGTTTTTCACATTATGGAGATCAAAATATTGCTCCATATGTAGTATTGATGTTACGGGATCCTTGCCATCAAACATCCTCATATCGATCTTCGGAACATGATGGGTTGCCAATCCAATGTTAGAGTCTATGAAATCATAATTAACATTTCTTTTGTTCTCATCGTGAGTTTCCTTTACTACCCTTTCGCCATTAGTATAAATTTCTTGTAGAAACTTTATCAAATCTATCTTCAAATCTTCCATGTTTCCTTTAAGTTTTTCTTATGTACCATCCATCTTAGCTTCCACAAGTTTCCTTAAACCATACATATTAGCTTCCACACCATCCATCGTAGCTTCCACACCTTTCTTTAAACCATCCATCTTAGCTTCTACTACTTTTTGTGAGAGTGAATTTTCTTGCACTTGGTCTCATAATTTTGACATATCATGTTGCATTTCTTCCTCTTCTTCATGAGCCATGCTAGAGCTTTCAGGTTTCTTACTAGGTGTTTCCATTCTTTTTCTTCGGGGCATCAATTAATTATAATAATGCTTCACTAGGCTCTTTGAATTCATTCAAACTATTTTTTGAAAACTTATGAAAAATATTAAAAAAACTACACACTTTTCTCCACTTTGTAGGAGCTCGATATTGAATCTATTGTATCTTTGTAATTTATGCTTTCCAAGGTCAAAAATTGCATCCCATAGCAACCCTCTGAGTCATCTTTCCAGCCCTACAAGTCTGATCATCATTGGATTCTTCAAGGAAGAGTCATGACAAATATTCCACGATGACCTGATTATATACTTGTTCCTTAGAGCGAAATTCTATGAAGTGACACACGTCACTATTTTGACCTTAGGACCTGAAACTAATACACTGAAAACTACTAACCATCCTCTTTCTATAATTTTTTACTAAATTTCAATCTAATTCTTACAAATAAAGTTATGATGATTTTCGCGAGGTCACCTGTTTAAGATATAATTTGGGATCCTTCCAAACTCCTAACTTCGTTGGATCCTATCGCTGAAACTATAGCTAGAAAAGATCTGAAATTTGGACCCAATTTTCATCGCGATTTAGGCTCAAATGGGTTTTAATTTCAACTTCTGAAACGTCATAAAAAAAAAGTTATAGCAAAAATTCCACAATGACCTATTTGGAGCAATGAAACCCTAGATCCAAAGGCACTAATACCAAATGTTATGTAACCAACTCACAAAATAGAAGAAAAGATAGATAAACGACCTCAAAATCAACCTCTATGATGGGGAAACCTCCTTTAAATTACACAAATGAACAATTTTTGGATAACACAAATGACAAAACCTTATTTCTATATATAGGAGTCTAAGGGGACACAATATAATCAATGTCGACATAACGATAATAATATAAAGGAAAAACAATAACCATAATGGACTTCTATGGGGCACAATAATAACAATATGGGGACAACAGGGGAACAACAATAACAATAAGGGCTACAATGACAATAGTAATGGGGGAATCACTAGTATTATATGGACCTAATAGTTTTTCACTTATCTGATGGCTTGATATCTTGAACTAAATCTCTTCTTCCCTCCTTGTAGAAAATTGGTGAACAAACCTATAAATTATGTCGAAATTATGTAACTTTGTCTATAACTGCTTGCTCATTTGAAGGCTTTCTTTGCTCATTTCTAGTCGTACTAAAAAACCTCTAATATATTAACACAACCCATCAAAAATAATTTACTCTAAAAAAATATTTAACTCTGTAGGTAAAAATGTTGAGGGACCATTAGGGTTTGTGTATTTCTCTACCCCAGTAAGTAAAATTATCATTTCTCCATGTCTTCCATTGCCTGACCAATGAGGTCTTGCTTGTTTTGACTCCTTGTCACCGTCATAGTTGGTTTCTCTGTTATTTTGACACCTTTATGTTTTTTTTTTTCTTTCAGTCAACATGCTTTGTTTTCCTCTATATCTTTCTTCTCTTTGAAGTTTACAAAACCTCATCCTCTACATCAATAATCATTGTTTCTTTTAGTCTAGGGTTCATTTTAGTCTTGAAATTTAGTCTTATCTTGTTAGTATGGTGAGTGTAAGGGCTTTTCTCATAAACCCTAGGCTTTATCTCATCTTCTTCATTTCTTGTTCCCTTTCTTGTTTGCATTTTTTACTTTGTGGCTCTTTGTTTTGTCTCCTCTTATTCTAACATCAATTTATGCTGTCTTATTTCTCTCCTTTCATAAACCCTAAGCTCTACTTCTTTCACAGGGTTTTCATCATGTTTCTCAATTTGGATATGACTATGCTCTCCCTTTGTTTCCTTAGCTAGGGTTTTGACATAAACCTCTTAATATGAACTTATAGTACCATCCTTGAAAATACTATAGCACTAGAAATCCATCTATAGTCATGAATTCGCCTATTGGGACATTGCAAACATTTTTAAAGCTTTCATGTGCACTATAAATAGATTTTTGGGTTTGATGGAAATTACCATTTTAGGGTAAACTAAGAAATCTACGGTTTGAGTTTAAACTTTCCTTTTGGGATTTACAATGTATCTAGCTATCACATCATGGATGGAAAGGGATTCAACTTTATGATAAAATGATCAAGCACTTGAAATTATGCAATTCACAGCTCAAAACCTATATTTTAAAATTTATGGGGTTATAGGCTTGAGGTAGGCTAATTGTGCTACAAGAAACTTAGGATAATCTTAGTGTTAGGTGAAAGGACTTGATTAGACATGTCCCTACGCTTATATAGCAATTTACAAAAGAACTTTTATAGGCCCTTTACATAACCATGAGTTTCCATAATGATTTGATAAAAATAACCTTTGGACCTTTAGCGAAAGGTGAAAACCTGATGCTAACACTACTTCCACACTTTTCCTTACATGAGCCACTAAAGCATTTCTCTCCTCTTCATGGGCCATCAAAAATTACTACCAACCTTTCAAATAAATGGAAAATTATTGCATTTTTCTTCCTCTACCTCTCTCAATTAAAGACTAAAGGTCAAGTTTCTCCAGTGCACTATGCTTTATAAAATTCTTCTTCAAGGGTCGATATCCTTACTAAGGCACTTGAATTTTTCCACTCAAATTTAGCTACAATCATCATAAGAAAACACATCATTAAAAAAAGACATTAGTATACTATGTCCTTGTGTCTTCTTGTAGCTACTATTGCTACTTTACGAACTAGACATATATGATATGCTCCCCTTAAACATATACTACATCTACATGGAATAATCCTTCAATTCTAAATATCTTAGGTTATCTGTTGAATACTTTCTCTGTAAATTCATCTTTTGTACCAATTAAAACGGAACTCATACCAAATAAAACTACAAATGTATTGCTACTGCTACAAATACCAATCATTAGTGATGTGTTTTGGATTTCTCCTAACCACCGTTACTACTATTGATACTACACTCACGTCACTTGAGAATCCCAACAATTAATAGTACTCCCCCTGAGATCATGCTGCTCCAAATATGTAATGCTAAAATATTACCAATTACACCAAGACATTTATACAAATTGGATAGCATACCAGGAAAACTCCCAAGGCTCTTTCTCCAAAATAAATTTCCATTCGCATGAAATTCTACTACATCTAAACCAAAACATACCAATTGACATAGTGGTACCAATTAACATAGTGATACCAATTAAAAAATAAGGGACATGTAAATCTTGTACCGATTATGGTTATCCACACAAGAGTGCTAAGAATAATCAAATTCAAAACTTTAATGAAATAAGGGTATCTCACCCGAGAAGAAAACCTTGCATTTACTTAACAATATTTCTTTTTTAGGCTACGAATTCTTGCCTACTATTTCTTACTAAAGAAACCCTCCCTCAGCCAATGCTCTTTGTTTTCCTGAATCTACTTCCTTTCTCCTACGTGTGGGCTGAACTTGTGGACATGATTTAGCTGTTGGCCTTTTATCACTTCACACTCCTGTTGTAGTTCATCCTCTTCTCACAACATGAACTACTCTAAACTCCCCTTCAAACAAATTGGCTCCTCTCTCCTCCTTCTTGAAATGTTGATACACTTTAAATAAACCAATTTATTATGGTAATCAACAATGGCAACTTAACCGTACCTCTATAGCTCAAATGTATCCCTTTTGTGTAGGATTTATTACGCTTGTATCTAACTTATTTGGCCTCAAATGAGGTCACTCTCTTCTTTTCATAAAGAGAAACAAAGGATCTATCCCCCTAGGTAAAATGTCCTCATTTTTTAGCCAAACCTTGTTGGGTTGAGTCCTAAAAAGATAATTTATTTTCAGCCTCTCCCTCTTTGCTTTAGTTTGGTATTTTTCATGTACGCACATGGTTAGATATGAATCCTTCTTTTTTTCCTCTTTCTTCACCCATCCTCTTGCATCTCTTTATATTTATTTGGAAGGATATATTACATTGGTTATTGTTTCTACTTCTTTCTAGAAGCATGTGTTTACTGTAGCTAGTACTCTGAAATGGTTCAACCACTGGATTATAAGGATCATCCTTCATAGCATCTCTATCTTTTTTTTTCAAAGAGGGAAAAACATCCTAATCATTTCTTCCTCCATTTATCAACATTTGACTTTAACATAGAGCATTGAAGGAATACTTGTAATCCTTTTATTCATCGTTTATTTTTGTTCTCAAGGACTAAGTTGCTCCATTTGCATGCATATGTTGAGAATCAAGATTATTCTTCTCATATATGTAAGCTACTACCTTATGCCAAACTTTTCCATTGTTGTAACAATCGACATGATATAGGAGTGGGAAAAAGGGATTGCCATACTCAATGGCATTCCTATCAGGGCCTGTGTTACTACCAACATTCTTTCCCCTATTTTTGCTACACACACCTTATTTTATTGCATGCCACATAAAATCCATGAATTTATGTCCAAAATTATTGCAAGAAAAATAATAACCATGAAAAGGATTTGGATGACTGGAGATATCTTTTATTGGAGATATTTTTCCTTAAGGTGGAAAGGACCTTTATTTATTCTTCATGCGCCTTCCATGGTAGTTCAAATTACTTCCTTGCATTCTTTCTTGTTGTTTCTTGGATCTCTTCTAATGCTATCCTCATCGTTGTTGCTTAAAATTATGTTGTTGTCTTTTCTTCTCTTGTTGTTATTTCTTTCCTCTATGTTGTTGTTGTCCATTTTTTAGTTTTACTTTATTGTTTTTGGGACTGAAACCATCCTTAATGAGAGGATATATGTTCTTAACAAGAATATCATCTAATGCGTTTATACTCTCCTCAAGCTTATGATATTGATATAGCTTTGTGCTTTCCCTTATTAGGTCATGTCTCAATCAGACAACTTTGGCTTGTAGTCTCTTACAAAGGGATTCTCTATCATTTTGCTATTTGGTCAACATCTGATTTATTTTTGTAGCCTCTCCATCTTTAACATTAAGCTAAAGCATTATTTTATTCAATTTCTCATTCTCAAGCTCATACCCCTTCAACTGCTCCTTCTACTCGATATTTGCTTCTGATAGCTCATTTATCTCTTTTAGAGCAAAGATCGACTTTTTTTTCTAAAATAGATGCTTTCACCTAGATAATTTTCCTTACTATCGGAGGGGCTATCATAGGCACCACAGAGATACAAGTTCCTCTCTATGTCCATGGATATTTCCACAAGTTTGATGAGTATTCCATCTTCATCACTACCAATGATACACCTATTCTCTTCATGGGATGTACTCTCTTCTTCTTTAGAGGATCCCTCATTTTCTATTGCAAGTAACATAGGTCTATCTACATCACTACTAGATGAACATCTATCATTTTCTTCCGATAATTCTTGTGAGAATATGGAATATAAGTGACCTATTTATTTACATTTATCACATAGAAATAACTTACCTTCTAAGAAAGAAGGCCTCTCATATGATTCTTCATCATCCTCTCAAGAGTGATGAGTAGCAACTTACTCACTGGAATTTGTAGTTATCATTAGTAGTTACATGTTCTTTAAAATGAATTTCGAGCAAAGTATTGAGGAACATATGATTGGGAATTTCAACTAGTTGTGAAATTTGGAAGAGAAATTTTCACCATATATCAACATTGGATTGATCAGAATTAAAAAGACATATTTAACAAAAATTTTGTGTGTAAATTGGAGGTAGATTACAAGGAATGTGTGTTTTTAAATCTATTTGGGGGTAATTTGTGTGGTCTAGATATTATTAAATTTTAAAGTGAACTGGGTGTTCATATTTGTGGATCAAATCTCGTTTCCATATTTTTTTTTAAAGTCATTTGAGTTTAGTTCATGTGATTGGGAGAAAGTTATTTCCGTTTCCATCTAAATTCAAATAGTACATCTCTATCCTTCTTTTTTAAAAGTAATTAAATTTAGCTCAAATTGTTGGGAGAAAGTTGTTATCATCCCTACCCAGATTTAATTACCACATGTGACACATTAAACTCAAAAAACAGTTTTCAGAGACATGTTATCTAGATATCTAAGAGAATGTTACTACCTTCCTCAATGAATTCAATTACATGATACATTTTATTTTTATAAAAAAAATTAAGATTTTTTTATCTAAATACACTCTCAAAGAATAAAACATTTATATTTCTCATATAAAATATAGCTCAAACCTATATATCCCTTACATGAAATATAAAAAAAAAATTATAAAAAAATTTCAACAATTTGACAAAAATTAAATGATATGACAACATATTCAAAAACTAATAAAAAACGCAGTTGTCTATAATGCGACTTTTTGAAAGCCTTTCCGGTGGGTTTTTCCGGTTAAAATCCGGCAGCAATTTATTGAATCTCATGTTTGATAGCTAGTTTCTGCACAATCAAAGCATCTCAGGGGTTTTTCATGGTGCTGAATCCAAATGTGCAGTTAAAAAACCATTTTAACTGCAACAAATCATGATTTAACCTCAATTTCTTCCGCCGGATTCCATCACCGGAATCTCCAAAAAGTCGCATTATAGACAACTCCATAAAAAACTATTACACTTGAAAATATAAATCACGAGGTGTCCGCTCCAAACCAATTTAAACAAGATCCGTTGACCTCCTTTTCCATTCAAAATACTCTTTGTAAATGAACGCAATGTAATGTAGAAACTTTGTATTTAGTTAAATACTTTACTGCAGTAGTAATGGAGAAATTAAATATTTTAAATTTCATTGTAATTGAATCTCAAAACATACTTCTTTTTTCAGGTAAATATATTTAGTTTTTATATGTAGATGTCACTCTTTAAATTTATAAATTATAAAATATATTATTCATATAAATCCACTTATATGAATCTGCTCCAAAGGTCAATTAATTCTTTCAGGCAGATAACATAACGTTAAAAAAGATAAATAAACAATCTTATGACAACTCATAATAAACATTAAACACCCTACAATAAACCATCACCCTTAAATATGATATTATTTCCTTTCGATTAAGAACATATGCAAAATAATAATAAATCAACAATTAACTTATTATATAATATTTACTACGAAGTCACCACCTTCTCCTATATCTTTCACGGAGTACTTTTATTTTGTGTATAGGGTAACATTGTTAAAGCTCTTTTCCATGTATGACATGTAAGCATAACAGGAATAGTCTATGCAACTTATGCCAAGGGTCTTATGATTATTATATAATATTTACTATAATAAATTAACAATTAACTTATATAATATTTACAATAATAAATTAGCAATTAACTTAGTATATAATATTTACTAAATCACCGCCTTATCACCTTAACTTTCTCTCTCTTTCGCGAAGTACTTCTTTTTACGTATAGGGTCACATTGTTAGCATAAAAGGAATGGTCTATGCAACTTATGCCCAGGGTCATATGATTATAATTGATTTCTTTTGGTGAAATAAAAATGGTTTATACAAGTTATAATTAATTGTGTGGGTAACTTTGAAATTTTTGCATTTATTATATAAAGTTAAAATTGTGTTATTATGTCAACGCTTATTTATTTTAAACGCTTATTTATTAGTCCCTGCCTGGGACTAATAGCGATCGATAGATCGTTGACCAGCTATTAATTAACTTTGACCAGATAAAATTTTCTGTACATGTTAAGTTTAAACCAATGTTTGAAATAAATTTTTTTGCTCATATGCTTGCAAACAAATTTTTATCCAAAGTTTCAGATTGCACCTCTTATTGCCGGGGAGACTGCATGATTTTGATGAAACTTAGGATAAACTGTTTGAAATTTAACAACTGCATATTTTAATGAAACTTAGGATAGTCACTTTGAAATTTCAAAAATGCATTAAAATGATTTGCATGTTGGTGACATGTGGCGGTTTGCATGGTGACCAATTGTTAATTACTAAATCTAAGAGTAGTTTCTTGTCCGAGAAGTACCTTCCTGCAGAAGAGATCTCATCAACACCATTGATGAAGATGATGAAATGGTGCTACCCTCAGTCTTCCATTTGCATTTTTCATCAGGAGAGGGTTTAGCTCTGCAAGTTGTTCCAGCGATGGCGGACCCTTGACTCTTCCAGCATCTGGTATTATTAGTAATATCAGATTCTGACCACCCACGTCGACTTCTCACCTCTCAGAGGCAGCTATAGCTAGGAGAACCTATCCACAGGTATGGCGGTGGCTTAAAGATGTTTTTGCTTTCTATACTATTCTGGGTTTTCATTTGCTATTTAATGAGTATTTGGCATTAACATCTTCGGTCATTTATTTACAGGTGGTAGTTGTTCGACTGAATTCTTTAGATTTTTCACAGGCTTGATGCAGCGAGGACTCACCTTGGTGGGTAATTCCTCTATGTGTTTCCTGTTCTTGTTTTTCTGTTGACTATACTTGTCAGCCAGATTAAGATTCATGTTTTCTGGTCACCCTCGTAGGTTACTTGTGACTCGGCATGGATTTCGGCGGACTCAAAATACTTGCCCCACCATCTCGGCTTCAGGGTCGGCATCACAGGTGCATTTCTGGTTGTTGGGGTGTGACTTAATTCCCAAGTTCAACGCCATAGTGAACAACCAAGCGTTAGTGTTGATATTCAGAATACTTAGGTTTTGTATTTCTGCTTATTCTTCTTTATTTTTCTGGGTTAGAATTATTAGAGTCTCGGTTATCTTATGCAGAACTCCTAACTCAAGTCCCCATTGTTTTGTCGTAAGGTTTATTCCGATTTGGCTCGGCGCTGTGGCGCAAAACCCTCCTACCGGCTTCATTGTTCGAGGAACTAGCTTGACCAGCACCCGGTATTCTAACTCACTTTTGACCTTTTCTATTACAAGGTCTTGTGACCAGGTTGTCCGAGCTAAATGACTTTGGTATTACTTCTGTATAGATTTTCGAGGTTTCTGGAGCTATGACTCCACTGTTAGGTTTTTTTTCTTGAAGCTATAAGAACTTTAAGGCTTCGACTCAAATATTGAAAGTTTTGGCGTTGTGCTCAGGCCACCATCTTTGTGTCATATACATACATTGAACCTTTAAAATGTATGGATTGAGCTTATTGATACTGTATTTCTTTATTGATACGAGGGTTTTTCATTTAATAATTTCAGGGTTTCAGATTGATTTCCATATTTATTCAATTGTTGAGTATGAGACTGAGAGTTATCAATTTTCAAATTACTTATAGCATTTTTTTAAGTATCTTTCTATGTAGAGCTTCATTGCAGCTCACTATTTCCTTAGTTGATTTATTCTTCAATTTGTCCGGCACTGTTTTAGTTATGGCTCGGAGATTTTTCTCCCAGCTTGGTAATTTTTTTTTTTTAAAAAGAGTCTTGACGGCTTTTTTTTTATAAGTTCGAAATTCTAAATCTTGTTATCTAGGTTGAGACTGAGACTATAGTCTTTTCGAAATCTCCAGAAGTCTAGGTTACCTGTACTACATGTTAATCCGGGAGCTTAAGTACTCTATTATTCCTTGTATATATTCGAGGTACTTTTCATAGTTATTTAACACATTTGCTATGCATAGACTAGGGCTTTAAGAATGGATATGAATAGGAAACAAATTGTGAAAATTCTGGATGCGCTGATCTTTAAACATGCTTGGATTTCGGTTGTCCTTCCTACATAGAACTTTGTTTACTTTTTATCTTAGCATTAACATTTACAATTGGTTAAAAGATGAATTTAGCAACTTTTACGTTTTAGATAAAAGGCTATGTTAAAGATTTACTTTATCTGGTATATTGACAGTACTTGCTTACAAAACTTTACCCATTTTCTAATTTCGCTTTTCTTATAAAGCATGTAAGTTTTCCAACTATAATTTTCTATGTTTCAATTAAGTTTTTTCTCATTTTCGATTGTTGTTCGTTAAATATAAAGATTCTGCCCTGATGGGTTCTTGGTAAATTAAAAGTTTATGTTTCTTATGAACTGATGGCTTCTTCAGTTCGTTCGTCTTTACAATTAATGGTAATATTATAATTGTTGTGATTGGCACTGTGTTACATTGGTTAACGGCCATGTAGCCATATTACAGCCTTTTCCTTCTTGTATTTGTATTTATTATGATGAATCATTTCATATAGAATTATCACCTATGCTGGTTTTGGGTTTAGTTTTCCTTTCCCATTTTGCGTGAACAACTAAGGTTGCAACTTTCCTTGTAACCTGCACTATCTAGGAGCAGTCATTAATCATGTCTTTCTTTGAATATAATTTTCATGTATCAAACTTTTACTTGAATATACCAGAAATGTTGTATTTAAATTTTAACATGAATGGCAGAACCAGGACATTGAACTGTTGCAGTGAAATACGACCAGCATTATAAATATACTACCTGCACTACGCAATACAGTTGTAGAATAGACCATATAAATAGATAAAATGCGATGCAGTTGTAGAATACTTATGATGCCGTTGTAGAATACTTATAATGTTGATTGCTTGACTCTTCGTTGTCAGGTTCTCCCATCAAATCGGTAGGGATTTTATATTTTAATAATATTTTAAAACAATTTGTAGCAATCGATATCACTGCTGGCATTAGTTTGAACCAGAAAAGAAACTTAATAGAAAGTTTTTTCGATTTATATCATGTTAAATAAATTTTTAACGCATTGGATATTGACAATTCCATTCGTACAGTTCAAAGATAGCTTGATTTTAAGAGAATTTCAGTGCTTAAAAATCAAATTGCAAAGCAATGGCCCGATTCCATGAGTCGAATTGTTAGATGCCATGCAATGATGCAAGAACATGAGGATTCAGACTTAAATACTAAGAAAATTGAACCAGTGGTCAAAAGCAATTACATGTAGGAAAGGACTGATCGGATTTTAAGAACAACCACGTAATCAAAGTTGTGGATGATAATGAGTCTTCACGTTGTGTATCTAAAACCTGCTCATTCAAATCTAATATCATCCCCAGTGCGCAGAGATGTAATTCATATCAGGAAGTCTAGAAATTAAACGAGAACCCCCTATATTATTTGTGCAAACTTGGTATCTATTATTTTTCCTTACCATCTTCCTTGATGTATAAGGCCCAGGCTTCTTTTTGTGTTGTGCCAACTCATTTCCTATAATTTTTTTACATGTCATCTCCATGTAGGGATCGCATGTTCGCCATTATGAGGTTCAGCGAGATATTTATGGTCCATTAGGTTTTGGCTTATATGATTAGATTTTCGTGAAGATTACATCTAAATCACAACAGGACTAGGGCCCTCGCAATGTTCTATTAGTCCTGTGAGTTATCCCTCATTGTTTATTTCTCATAGAAATAGCCTCTAGATCGTACAATTTGTATTGGAATCATTGTTTATTTCTCATAGAAATAGCCTCTAGATCGTACAATTTGTATTGGAATAATAGTGGAAGGACATGGGTTGCGCTATTAATAACGATTTGTTGTAGCGATCTCGCTTCAATTCAGAAATACTGTGGATGGTTACTTTTATTAAGCGTTTTAGTAATGCATTGTTTATTTCTCATAGAAATAGCCTCTAGATCGTACAATTTGTATTGGAATCATTGTTTATTTCTCATAGAAATAGCCTCTAGATCATACAATTTGTATTGGAATAATAGTGGAAGGACATGGGTTACGCTATTAATAACAATTTGCTGTAGCGATCTCGCTTCAATTCAGAAATACTGTGGATGGTTACTTTTATTAAGCGTTTTAGTAATGCACAGAACGGGATTAACTTATTAAGACGAAATTTAGCCCAGAAATTTGTTAAATATAACCTGAGGTTTAGCGGTGCAAATGAATAAGGAAAGTGAACAGGTACAGCTCTGGATGCCAATCTCTTCCTTCTGTCTTTCAATAGAAGTTCTATGGGATTGCAAAGATATATACAGGTGAAGGACTTGGGCGCAGGTGATTTCAGATCTGTGTCTTTACATCAGAGATCAGAGCCCCTCGTAACAAGATCCGTACAGATTCAACCCCAATCTGTAACATCCAATGAAGAAATGCGGCCCTCTCAAATAGTGCAACAGGCCGAAGCAGCCGCAACTGCAAGAGGAGGAGACATCGCGTGCAACTGCAAGAGGAGGAGACACCGCGTGCAGGAAGGGTGTGCGCTACGGAGAATGCAGAAAGAATCACGCTGCGAGCATTGGGGGTTAGAAATCACATGACAATTGCTCGCTCTATCTTGCTCTCCAGACTCGATATTATTTTTGTATCTTTGGTTAATGAACAGTGTTACGAGGCTTTATTTTTTTTCAAGTTTGAGGCCGGCAGCCCAGGGTCTGATTGGGGTAATGGAAAAATTGAAATCCTTGTATTTAATGGTATTGTTATTGCAATAATATCGGGCTTGTGATCTTCACTGAACCAAGTAAGAATAGGTCAAACCATTTATGCAGTGGCTTGTTTTTCTGAAAAATCACTCACATGGATTAATGCTAACCCAAGGCTATTTGTGCAGTGGCCTATTTCTTTGAAAAATCACTCACATGGATTAATGTTAACCGAGGATTATTTGAGTAGTGGCCTATTTCTTTTACATTTTAACCTAGGACTATTTGAGCAGTGGCCTATTTCTTTTACATTTTGGTGAGGACTATTTGAGCAATGGCCTATTTCTTTTACATTTTGGTGTGAAGGTTCTGAATTCTGCAAATACTCATCAGAGTTTTTTTTATCAATTTTCTCTTTCAAATTGGTTTTGGTTGTGTTTCATAGTTTATGTTCAATAAACGCTCACTTGCAAATTTGCCCGTATGCTCAAGACAATTGAGATGCAACTCAAAGAATTACCATTTGCACAAGTCACCATCCTTTCTAGTCGTTGTTGTCATCTACACACTTGATAACATAATCAAATAAAACATAAAATATTAATTAACCAATAATCAATATTTATTAGTGATGCTTCAACAACAATTCGTATGCATGTAGAAATCATAAACATAATGTAATGAAATACATTCTTTAAGATCACTGCGCATGCATTGGTAACAAGAAAATCACTATCAAGCGACCTCTTTCCAACAAAACGCTAACATAATAGATATTGTTTTTGTACATGCAAATGCATAACAAACTTTCAAGAGAACTAGCCGAACAATAAATTTTCTTTGTGCCTACTATTATTTTTTCTTTTCCCAAAGGATTAGCGCAATAGATTTTATAATTATGCATGTGAATGCATGTTCTTTTCCAAAAACATCATTTGCACAAGAGCTATTTACAATGGTTGTTATGTATAAAATCCAAGCTCTATTTCAAACAAAGTTAACATAATAGTTATAATTTTGTGTATGCAATTACATGTCTTCTTCAATAGAAAATAACATGATAGCTTATTCTTCTTACATGTGAAACATATATTTATTTCCAAAGGAAACTAACTAAATCTTGGATGGAAAGATAAACACATTTATTTTTGAAGATATCAAACACATAACATTTATTATTTGATCCACGCGAAGAAACACTTTCCTCTTACCAAAAGATCAAGCGCAATAAATATACATAATCTTCTCCCAAAAGAAAAATAATACAATAATTGATCTCTTTAGGTGTGTAAATGCATCTTATTCTTCCCAAAATAAGACTAATACAATCAATAATATGCAATTGCATCTTCCTTTTCGACAAAAGTACAATACCAAAACTATATTTTTCCATGCATGCAAGTGTATATGTTTCTCTATATAATATTCCAAAATAATCTTAACACAATAAAGCATATGTTTACCCATTTTCCTCTCCAAAAATTTAATTCCATAATATTGAAAAGCACTAGTTTTTCT